>JAODAL010008278.1:0-118976 GCA_025379985.1 Phyllomedusa bahiana | reverse complement strand
AGAACCTGTGTCTTTCAGAAAAATTTTGAAATTTCAAAGCGACAAAGACTTAGGGTGTTTTTCCCCCGGGTGCGTTTTTTGACGTTTTTTTGGGTCGAAAGGCACAACAATTAAATGCTATACTTTCAAAACAAAAAAACGCATCAAAAAATTTGTAAAAAAACACACCGTGTGAAAGCACCCATAAAGGGAAGATGTCACATGGGACCTTCTCTCTGATCTGCTGGCAGCTTGTATAAACCAGGCATCCTCAAACTGCGGCCCTCCAGCTGTTGGGAAACTACAACTCTCATCATTCCCCCACTGTTATAGTTTAGATAAATGCTGAGGGGATTTTGTGTTTCCCACATGGAGGGCCGCATTTTTGAGGACCCAAAAAACCGTTAAGGCTGATAGTTTGATATAAGGCAGTCCTGACTTAATCGTTCCGATTACATTGTCCCCTACAAACAGGAGCTTAGGCAGCTGGCACTTGAAATTTCCCATTTTTCCCACAGCAGATATAGCTGGGGGAGCAACAATTCCACCGCCACAGCGGCACATGAGGTAAAAAGATAAACTTCTGAAGGGACAGGGGACAGCAAACAATGTAAAAAACCACCCTCCCCATCCAAAACAAAAAAAAACTCTTTTGTGCTGGGTTTACTTTTAATAAATAAGTGTTCCGACTTACAAAAAATTCAACTTAAATAGGTTGTCTCATCTCTCTGTTTCATAGAGCAAAGCAGCATTCTTTCATTCATGCATCCTGTCACTTCCTGATCAAGCTGTCTGTAATTAGCATATGAGTACTGTGTGTTCAGACTTCTGCTAATTAGATAAACCATCTCCTTTGTCCAGAGAAGCTTCTGAGCTAAAGTAGTAATTAGTGTCTCTTGTCTGAAAGCTCAGATCACACAAAAGCTCTCAGGCTGCCAGCAGTTCTGTGCCATGCCCTGTGTGGTGTCACTCCCTGCTATCAGATAGAACAAACAGCAGAGGGAGAGCAAACAACAGGTTGGTCACTAGAGAAACCAGAGAGCACTCAGAAGGTGATAAAATCATTTGTAGCTCCTCAACAAAACAAAAAAAGTCTTAATTTACTGTTCCCTACATATTGAAATCTAATCATTGTGAGTGAGACAACCCCTTTAAGAACAAACCTTCAGTTTCTGTCCAGTTTGTAACCCAGTGACTGCCTGTATAGCTGTATAGAGAAACATTGAGAACTATGTAATTAATTTAAATCCCTGCTTATTCTGAGCAAAAAAGTCCAGTGTTCGCTCAGTGATTGACAGGTATATCTGTATGCACACTCATACATGAAGGATGTCAATCACTGAAAACTCCGCCCACTGGACTCTTTAACACAGAATAACCAGGAATTTAAATGACTAAAATAAAAGTTCTAGTAAATCTTTCCCTACAAAACTATAAATCAGCCTCCTTAGCTCCTCCTGCTCTATTACATGCTACCAGCAGATCAGGTAGCACACACTTGGCATACTTATTATTATCTTATTATTTATTTTAAAGCGCCATTAGTTCCATGGTGCTGTATATTCGTGGGAGGGGGGGGGGGGTAGTTAAACAAGTACAATGATGACAATAAATAACTAACAACTGGTACAGAGGGAAAGAGGACTTACAATCTACAAGAAAGGAGGGAATAGACAGAAGGTGAGGGGTGGGGTGGTGTAGGGGCAGCAGGTTTATTGAAGGTTATAGGCTCCTGAAGAGATGGGTTTTCAGGTTGCTTTTAAGGCTTGTGATAGTGGGGGAGAGTCTGATGTGTTAGGGCAGTGAGTTCCAGAACGTGGGGGAAGCGTGGGAGAGGTCTTGGAGACGATTGTGTGAGGAGCTGACACAGAGAGAGCAGAGATTGCGCGAGGGATGGTATCTAACTGTAACTGAAATACTGCCACCATGTGGTTGGATGACCACTTGACACACTAAGGCATTTATATTTGTGGGCCAATAAAGGAGGATGTGACACCTAATTGTTTATACTGGAGAAGACACTGCGGCTCTCACTCACCAACTTCAGGTTATATAGCTGAATAAACCTGGGGGTATAGAGGACTCTTAGGCCTCGTTCAGACGGCTTATTTGGGCGCGGATTGGAGCCGTACTGCGCGCCGTATTTGTGCTGCAGTACGGCTCCAATCCGTCCCAGTAACTACGGTAATCCACAGTTCTCATAGAGAACAGTGGAATCCGTCGCTCCTCCCCGCTCGGCGAATCCGCCACGGGGGGAGAAAGTGACATGCACATTATTTACGGCGCGCACGCGCCATGAATAATGCAATGTCTATGGGGCCGGCGAGCAGCTCCTCCGCCGCGCCCGCGTCCCTTATTCAAGCCGTAACTGCGGGCGAAATCCGTCCTGCAATTACGGCTTGAATAAGCCGTGTGAACACTGCCTTAGTGTCCTACACTGCGCTCATGTCAGTGCTTGTGAATTACTTGCGGTGTAGTATAAGTGTAGATGGAGTTTCTATTATTATTAATGTGTATTTGCATTTCCCGTTGCTCAAAAACCGACATCAGTGTGGTCACAATTTACCCTCATTGACCACAAATCAACTACTTATGAAATACCCAAGTAAGTCTGCCCCCCAGAAAGAGTCCCCTGTGCCCGCTGTCAGAGTTTTAGCATACTGCATGTGTAATAGCACGTCTGATTAGATAGACAGCTCAACAGCACAGTATCATACATGATAGGACTAGATACAGCAGCTCATCAGACCGTATCAAACATGATAGAACTAGATACAGCAGCTCATCAGACCGTGTCACACATCATAGGACTAGATACACCAGCTCATCAGACCGTATCACACATGATAGAACTAGATACACCAGCTCATCAGACCGTGTCACACATAATAGGACTAGATACACCAGCTCATCAGACCGTATCACACATGATAGAACTAGATACACCAGCTCATCAGACCGTGTCACACATGATAGAACTAGATACACCAGCTCATCGACCGTGTCACACATGATAGAACTAGATACACCAGCTCATCAGGCCGTATCACACATGATAGGACTAGATACACCAGCTCATCAGAGAGTATCACACATGATAGGACTAGATACACCAGCTCATCAGGCCGTGTCACACATGATAGAACTAGATACACCAGCTCATCAGGCCGTATCACACATGATAGAACTAGATACACCAGCGCATCGGGCGGTATCACACATGATAGGACTAGACACACTAGCTCATCAGCCGAATCACACATGATAGGACTAGATACAGCAGCTCATCAGGCCGTATCACACATGATAGGACTAGATACAGCAGCTCATCAGGCCATGTCACACATGATAGGACTAGATACACCAGCTCATCAGGCCGTATCACACATGATAGGACTAGATACACCAGCTCATCAGGCCGTATCACACATGATAGAACTAGATACACCAGCTCATCAGGCCGTATCACACATGATAGGACTAGATACACTAGCTCATCAGGCCGTATCACACATGATAGGACTAGATACACCAGCTCATCAAGAAGTATCACACATGATAGGACTAGATACACCAGCTCATCGGGCCGTTTCACACATGATAGGACTAGATACAGCAGCTCATTGGGCTGTGTCACACAAGATAGGACTAGATACAGCAGCTCATCGGGCTGTATCAAAACATAAATAGGACTAGATACACCAGCTCATCAGGCTGTATCACACATGATAGGACTAGATACACCAGCTCATCAGAGAGTATCACACATGATAGGACTAGATACACTAGCTCATCAGGCTGTATCACACATGATAGGACTAGATACACCAGCTCATCAGACTGTATCACACATTATAGGCCCAGATACACTGGCTCAGTGGCAGGATCACACATGATACATTTACATGCATTGGTTAATCAGACTGTATCACACATTATAGGCTAATAAGGTTTTTTCACCACTTTAATAAAGCATACATTAAAAAAAGGAGGGAATTGTAGCACTAGATTGGAGATTCAAATATATTACAGAGACAGGACTACGCGTTTCATGCTGTATAAGCACTTCCTCAGGTCCAATAGGGAATCCATGGTTCCATTGATAGTCAGCGGCGATTCTCAGCTGAATGTGCCTGCCCTTGTCAGATTGCAGATGTTACACAGCTTAAAGGGTTTGTCTCACTACATGAATTCATCTCACCTTAGTCCTGTTTACAGTTTCATTTTTGACTGCAGGGGCATCTTTACTGGCTTCTACTGGCCTTCACTAACAAGCTGCTGAGGACACCAGGTCTGTAGCTATAGTGACCAGCACTGGCAGCCTATCGGGAGAGATTGAACAGGTCTGTAGCTATAGTGACCTGAGGAGCTGATGCAGCCCCTACAAGAGGGGATATCTAGGAATAGCTAGGACACTGGTAATGGAAACATATTGCAAAGTGACTTGTTTTTGCAAGATCCTTAACATAAAAAGCAGAAATCCTTGTAGTGAGACAACCCCTTCAAGGCCTAGCAAGAAACAGCGTGGGAGACTGGCTTGAAATCCATGGTTCAGTTGACACTATTGGACATTAAACATATATACATTGTGAAATGCGTTGTCCTGTCTGTTATGTTACAATACATTGTCCGTTTATTTTAATCTCCAGTCCAGTACCATAATTCACTCGATTTTAATTCACAGTTTTATTAAATTTGTAAAAGAACCTTCTTACTGATCTCTTCCCTCTGTATGGTGTTTCCAGGAGCCTGGGAAGCGAGGCGGCCGCTGGGACTGATGTATGATACAGAAGCGTTACACCTCCAGCATTGCGCAACAGGTTAGTGTGATACTAACTCTCAGAGAACTAATCATCTGTACGATCTACACAAGGAGTTGTAAACAGTTGTCATATAAAAGAGAGCAGACCTGATTATTCAGACGCTATGTAAATGAGATACATTAATCTAGAAATGCAATGGCAGCAGTAAGGATGGAATAGAAGCGCTGGCATTGGGTTTACCTTGCTCTTCGGTGTCTCAGGTGTAAACTGAATCTGTAAGTGTAGCCAAGTGACAAACTTGTTTCCTGTCTAGTGTCACCTCCCTCCCCAGCCATTGCCCTGCACGGGAGCGTGAGGATATTTCCTGAACCTGCAAGGTGTTCACATGAGGGCCCGCTGGTCAGAAGTGGGCATGTGAAACAGCCCCTAACCTGGTAACAGGGGCCTCTGCTTCCCTGGTGGTGTTATCAGATTTTACAGAACAGAAAAGTTTTCTTGAAAGTTTCCCAGGACCAACACCCGGATACAGAGTGTATGGAAAGACAAACAAAACTTTATCCGTCATATAGAAAGTAGATATCTGCCCTCCTGTGTGTTACATAAAAACTAGCTGAGTGACTGCTAGGGATCTATTATCAGACAGATCCCATAAAATAAGACACCTACTTAACAAGGCAACTAATAACCTTAAAGGGGTTGTATCATTACATTAAATGGTCTTCAGAATAAGGGGACAGTGAAAACAAGCAACTTTGCAATTGGATGTCATTAGCAAAGCTGTCTTGTTTTTACAGTGTCCCTTATCTTCGTTTTCTGTAAACACAGTTCTCCAGCGCCGGTCGGATTCCTCCTCCTTTCATTTCATTGACTGATAGCTCTACTAATTTACATTCTGTCTGGCCCCCGGTCGTATTCACGGGAGCGCGCATTCCTGCCTCTCTCACTCAGACTAAGGGGCCGGCAACATTTCCCTCTGCACAGCCAGCAGCTGCACAGTAACACTGCAGCTGCTTCTACAATCAGAAAACAGCGGAATTGTGCCTCGGTGCCTATTGCTCTTGCGTGTAAAGATCGAAGGGAGACAGATCTGTGCTGCTATGTATGAGTTCATAGAAGACTGGATTCAACTGTAACAAACCTCCAGTTGTGAAGGGGAAGAGATCAGTTTCTCTGAGTTCATAGAAGACTGCTAGACTGAATGCAGGGCTGTGCTATGTAAACAAACAGCTCTTACAAAATAAGACTGCATAGGGAGAGGAACGACACAGTGACATGAGACAGAGAGTGTGGGGGGAGCACACTGACCCCGGGAGCGACATGCATGAAGGGGGGGAAAAGTCACCCCCTTCTTAAAGAAACCCCCCAGCTGGGGGGGGAAGGGAAAACCCCCTTTTGAAAAACGAGAAACTGAGAAACTTTGAAACACATAACGAGAAGCATAAATCCCCTTTAAACTATGGGGAGAGGGGGTAGATCTCCCCCGGGGGGGCAGCCCCAACACATTATGGGAAAAAAAAAGGGACACATGTAAAGTGTGCATGGACGGGGGACCCCAGACCAAAAGCACCCTACCAGGGCTGTGGATGGGCAAGACAAAGCCCCACCCCGACTCCTGACTCCCATACATCCCAAAGTTTAATTTATAACTTTACTGGAAAAGGAACATCAGGTTTTTATCACTTTATGATAAAAAATAAAGCTATTTAGGTAATCAGACACTGAAACAAAAGGGTAAAAAAAGTTTTGATTTTTTTGAACATTTTGGGGTAAGTAGAAAAAAAACGTATTTTATCCAAGTCCTTCTGCACCAACATTGGGGAATGGGAGAAAAAACCCGGGGATCAGATTTTGGTCAAATTGTTTAAATCTTTTTTCAAGCCCAGAAGGTTTTCAGGCAACTAAAAAACCAAAAGGGGATTTCCCAAATACAACAAAAATAAAAATAACATTTTGTTTTTTTAGGGGCAAAACATAACAATGCATTTACAGAAAAACTCAAAACTAACCCGATCTAAAATTTGCAATCACTTTTATTAAAGATGGTAAGATATGTAAAAAAATTACGTAGCCTCAGTACAAAGCTTAGTAGATAAAAGAAAAAAGGAGCCTGAAGGGTCCAATTCAAAAAATTTTTTTACCTTTGCTTTCATTAAAAATATTTTTTGGGTAGACTTAAACACAAAAAAATTGTAAAAAGCAAAACACGCAGGAAAATTTGTGGTTTAATTTTTTCTGAAAATAGTATGCCTCCATCAATCCTGCATACATGACCTCACATCGACTCATTATTTCCAGGCTAGAGAACCCTCTCTACACAACTTGGGGGGGGGCAAAGCGGTGACCACAGGGAAAATCTTAACAATGTCGGTTAAAAAGGAATTTCCCCACCACATAGTTTTTTATGAATGGTTGAACTTCACTTCTTTGAAAACAGGTGAAAAATTTGCTGAAATCTGTTTTTCCCCGGACAATCTTTCCCCCCGGGCAGGCTTTCCTGCTCCATTCACAAATTTAAATCCTCATGTATTAGGCGAAGATAGGGGGCAGCAGCACTGCCGGACCCAAAATCCTCTTCTCTTTTCATCGAAATAATTGGGCCAATAAAAATATTTTTAGGGGTCGGTCCCTTTTATGACGACTATGACTCCTGCAAAATAGCCACCCCCCCCACACTCGCACCCTACAAAAAAAAAAATTTAAAGAAAAACATCCACTAACATCTACGAAAAAAACCATACATCTGCCACTAGATTTTATTCAGAGCAGACGTACAGCTGAAAACTCCTGGCCCCAATTCTAAACCTGACCGGCCCCGCAAATCGGCCCCCTCCATTAAAGAGGCAATTCTTTAAAAATTTAGAGCACTCCAGTTGGAATGGATAGCAGGTCATACCGTATGACTGCTAGTATTGCTTCCCCTGGTTGTCACTAACCATTTTCTTTAAAGGGAACTTGTCAGGTGGTTTATGGTGCCCTACCTGAGAGCAGGATATGATAGAGGGGGGAAAAGTTCTCTTTGATATAAGGGTTTTTTAAAGATAAAGGAAAAGGAGCGACTCGTGATAAATAGTTTTTATGATAGAGGAAAAGCTGAGCTCTGTGATATAAGGTTTATTTTATAGAGGGAGGCTGAGCCTTTTGGGTATAAGGGTTATATGATAGGAGAGACTGACTCGTGATAATAGGATAAATATGATAAGGAGGGATGAGTTTTGGGGATAAAGGGGTTAAATATATGGGAGAGGGGCTGAGCTTGGATATATGGGGTTATATGAAAGGAGGGGACTGAGCTTGGAAATGGGGGTTAAAATGAAGGGGAAAAAGCTGAGCTTGGAATATGGGGTTATATGAAGGGGAGAGAACTAGCCGTGATAATGGGTTTAAAATATAGAGGAGAGGACGAGCTCTGAAATAGGGTTAATATAGGGGAGGGGGACTGAGCTCTGGATATATGGGTTTATAGTAAGGTTTAAAGCTGACTCTGTGAAAAATTATTGAAAAGAGCTGGCCGGAATAAGGTTATATGATAGGGAAAAAGCAAAACCTGTGAAATGGGTTTATATGTAGAGGAGAAAGGACTCTGATATAAGGGTTAAATAAAAGAAGCTGAGCTCTTTTTTTAAAGTTATATGATAAGGAGCTGAGCTCTGTATATAAAGGGTTATAGAAAGGAAAACTGACTTAAATTTTTAAAAATTTTTTTGGTTATAATTTTAAAAAGGAAGATACCTTATTTTTATTTGGTTAATAAGGAGGGGACGCATTGTGAATTTTTAAATAATTTTGGGGGAATTTTACTCTTGAATAAAGGGGTTTTTTTTGATTTTTTAAAAAAAAAAAATTTAAAAAATATTTAAAGGGTTTTAAAAAAATATGTTTTTTAAGAGAAAAAAAATGGATAAAGTTTTGATTGGAGGGGGGAAAAAATCCCTTTTGTAAATATTAAAAAATTTAAGAGAGGGGAAGAAAGTTTATTAAAAAGGTTAAAAAATTTTGGAAAAGCGAGTTTTTCGTAAAAATAGAATAAATTATAAAAAAGAGAAACCACCAAATAAAAAAATAATTTAAGGGACCTACTTGAAATAAAGTTGTTATAGGGAAAAGGGGGAAACCCCCTTTTATAATGTTTAAAATTTTTGAAGTAGAAACCTGGGGGGCGGGATTTAAAAAATAAGAATAGAAAGACCAAAATTTAAAGTTTAAAAATAAGGGGAAAATGGGGGCCAAAAAAGTCATTTATTTTTTATTTGAATGGGACTGATCGGGGGGTGATATTTTTGTTTAAAAAAAAAAAATTTCCCCAAAAATAAGATGGTTGTATTAATTTATTTGAATCTACTTTTTTAATTTTATTTTAAAAATTATGGGGAAGAACCCCCCAAAAATTATTAAAAGGGAAAAAACCTGGTTTAAAAAAAAAGGGAAAACAACTGTATAGTTTTAAAAATCAAGAAAACGGGGTAAAATATTGAAAAAAATAAAAAAAAATTTTACGGAAAGTTTCCAAAAATAAAGATTAATAGGAAACATTTTTGGGGAATGTTTAAATTAAATATCAAAACCATATGGTTTTTAAAAGAGGAAAAGAGTATTTGAAAAAGGGGGGTTTATATTAGGAACCCCCCAAATTCGGATATTTTAATGGGGGTTAAATAATGGTTTTTTGGATTGGGGGGGGCCGTGGTAAAATTTAAAAGGGTTTATTGGTAAAAGGCCCTAGCTCTTAATATAAAGGTGAAAATTATAGAAGGGGAAGTGGTCATTAAAAATTTAGGATTGTAAGGGATAAAAGCCGAGCGGGGATATAAGGGGGATGTGGGGGGAAAGTCCCCGGCTTTATGAAAATTTGTTTTAAAATAGATGGGGGGACTCCTCGGGGTTGGAAAAAGTTTAAAATTTAGGGAAAGGCAAGGGTATGGAAAAAAAAGAATTTAACTTAATTTGGGTGGAAGGGGGGGAAGTACCCAATTATGGGGTTTTAAGGGGAGGAACGCCCCTGATAAAGTAATAAGAGGAAGTATATTTTTGAAATAATTTTAAAATTTTTGAAAAAGGAGTGAACAAAATGTAAATGGGGGTTTAAAGTGATTGGGAGGAGGGGGGGGAAATAAATGGTTTTGTAAAAAAAGCAATTTAAAAGGGGATTTAAAAACAATCCTGAAAAGAATTAGAAAGGGAAAAACCTTGAGTTTTAGGTTTTTAATATTTTTAATTTTAATTCTTTTATTTTTTAAGTTTTTATGTAATGTGACAATAAAAAATTTAATATAGGGGGAAAATTTACGCAGTGGAATAGTTAATGATTGGGGAGGCGGGAACCCCTCTGGATATTAAGGTTAAGAAAAGATTTGACCCCTTGTAAGGGAAAATGGTTTTTAAGGCCAGCCTAAATTGGTATACAAAAAAATGGTTGGGGTAATTTATAGTAAAGGGGGGACGATGGAAATATTTTATTGAAAACTATTGGGAAAAAATATTTAAAAATTGGGGGGTCTACCCCTTTTTATTTTTTGATTTTTGAAAGAGTATTAAAAAGAGTTATTTATAGAGGATTTAGCTTGTGAAAAAATTTTATATATAGAGGAGAACTGAGCTCTGTGATAAAAGTTATATGATAGAGAAGTGACTCTGGATAATAGGTTTTATATGATAAGGAAGAAGCGACTCTGTGATAAAAGGGGTTATATGATAGAGGAGAAAAGCCTTTGATATATGGGGTTAATGAAAAGGGGGAAGAAAGCTGAGTTGTATAAAAAGGGTTAAATAGAGGAAAGGACTAGCTCTGGAAAATGGGGTTATATGAAAAAGGAGAAGCTGACTCGGGATAAAAAAGTTATATAAAAGGAAGGGAACTAGCCTTGTGAATAAAAAGTATATAAGAGAAGGGGCGACTCTGGATATAAGGGTTTTTGAAAAGGGAAGAAGCTGACTCTGTGTATAAAGGTTAAAAATTGTAAAAGGAGCTAGCTCTGGGATATATAGGGTTAAAAAGAAAGAGAAGGAGCGACTCTGTGATATAAAAAGTTATATATAGGGAGAGAAGCTTTGGGGGAGAGTAAAAGGGGAGGGCCCCCCAAAAAACCGGTGTTTTGGATGCACGCCCTGAACACCGCGTACTCCTGAAGCACGAGGAGGTCGGCCACATCGAAAAGACATATTAGCGGCGCGTAAGTGCCACGAACAAATGACATGTCACTTATCTCCCCCGCCGTACGATATGATTGTATTGTACTCCTGGGGAACAAGCATAATTCCTATTTTTCCAGAGACTTTAATTTAACCGTAATTGGGCTCAATACCTGCACAGCGCGGGCAGTTACCTTAAAACGTAACCGGTGAAAATACCCTTAAGCCATGTCCCACGCAAGGACAAAAAACCGGCGAATTCATCGAACCGACCATATTTTAACACCTTTTTAATGTTCCGTTTTTTCCCTGTGATTTTCGGATTTCAGGCCCCATTCGGCTGAACATCACTTCAATCCGACGTTTTCCCGCAGATTTTAGAACATGTTCTAAGTGTTTGTTTTTTTAATCCGACCTTAGAAAACCGCCTGTGAACTCCGCTTTTATGAGGGCAGGGGATATTTACAGTCGTATTTCTGCGGATTCTAAATATCGATTCCACTTAAAAATCTGGCTGTTAACCAGTCCTGTGTAGACGAAGCCCAAGAGACAGTGAGAGTTGTGCTTACCCTCCCCACTTTCAGTGTCTGACAGCTTTCATTGTATCAGTGTGTGTGTTGTGGCAGAGCGACCACTGGAAGTCACATGATTCTGCCACTAGAGGGTGTACAGCCGGAGACCTTCTGCAGATGCGCCACCGAGGGCCTGGTCTCGGTGGGGAAAAGCCACCTATATTGTGTCAGTAGTGACATATTACTGACACTTACAGTAGCGGCTACAGTAGCTGCAAGGCAGCTAGTTATGGGGTGGCTCTTCCGGGACAGCTATAGTGTCGGGTGGGTGGCTGTCCCCGCATTCCAGGTCCCTGGGTTCCAGCCCAGATATTGGATAGTTCTCTGGAGACCTATTAAAGGCCTTCTACTCCAGGTGATCAAAGGGGGTGGTTGCTACCTGGACATTTGGAGCAGCAGAGCCACCCAGAGGCTATAAGGGAAGCCTAGTACACAGTGTGGACAATGTAGTTTTGAAGTGCTGTGCTGTGTTCAGACCTCTGGACAGAGAGGGTATCTTCGTAAGCGAGTTAGTGGCCAGACGGCCAAGGATTTATTTTTTATTTTTTTTCATTCAAAAAGTGTTTATTTGAGAAACAACAAACAGATGGTAAGCATCAGTATGCAGCAATGGTAATGGTAACAAGATAGCATAATGTGTTACAAATATATCAGGCGTCATGAAAGTCCTCAAGGTAAAAAGGAGACCAGGGTCGTGTAAAACAGCAGCATATCCGTTTTGCTACTAAGTACTTAAATTTAAACCGGTTAAGAGCAGACATACAATATTGAGGCATCATATAAAAGAGCCCAGGTTTGTAATTAGGCGCTAGTGACAGGGAGCCAATACGGCAACATGTGTCCATTCTGGTTCGGCCAATATAAGGGAGCCTAAGACGAAGACCCCGAGTCTCCACCTGCCAACCCAGGAGGCAGCCGAGAGGCGAGAAGAGTATCGCAGGACATACTCCAAACCTTTGTCTCCTTGACTCCCCGACACCCCCAGAACTGGAGTGACGGTGCACAGCAACCGCACCCGCCCCTCCCGTCACTTTCCAGGACGCCTTAAGAGAGAGCTGCAGTAGATGAAACCTTCAAATAGGGAGGACAGCAATCAAAACAAGGGAAACACAGGTTGGGAAGGAGGGGAAGGGGTGGCAGCCAGCCGGGATCGAAAATCCATCATTACCCGCCAAGATAACAGGTTGGTCCACTCTAATCAAGATAGAGTGAGTGCAGGCTAACAGAGTCTGGCATAGTGTGTCGATTCGCAAAAAGTGAGCCAATTGTCCCAGACCTTAAAAAATTTGATTCCATCACCCACTAAATCATTCCGTATTTCCTCCCACCTACAGATCTTATGAACCTCATCAAGCCAGGCGGTGATAGTTGGTGGAGACGTAGAGCGGCAGAGCCTAGGTATTACTGCTTTTGCAGCATTTAACAAGAAGGTGATAAGCTGGCCTTTCAGTGAGTTGGAGGAGCCTCGGATTAGCATGAATAACAGGACTGTTGGGTCATTATCCAACTTTTCACCTGAGATTATGTTGATTATGTGGATTACTTTCACCCAGAAGGGTTGCAACAATGGGCAACTCCACCATATGTGCATCAGGGTACCTTCCGCACCATGGCATCTCCAGCATGTATTAGGGACCGAAGGGTAAAAGGCATGTAGCAGCGAGGGGACCCTGTACCAATGCGAAATTCTTATAGTTCAATTCTTGGGTTCGTGTAGAGACAGAGGACCTCTGCGCCAGCGCGAATGTTCGGTGCCATTCGTCATCGGAGAGTTCCCTAGTAAGCTCCTTCTCCCATGCCATTTGAAAATGAAGCTTAGAGGTTGGCAAAGTCTGGGTCAACAGACCATAGATCCTGGATAGTAAGTGTTTAGAGAACGGGAGTCGGAGACACCAGCTCTCAAATGTCGTGAGGGCTCTGTTGAAGGACAGAGGGGCGCCGAAGAACATGCACCAGCTGCGCAGTTGATAATAATGTAATCTCGAGAACCTGGAACACTGGCATTCGTCCCTCAGGATCGAGTATGATTTAACCACATCGCCCTGATACACATCCCCAACAACGCCAAAACCTCTGTCCCTCCCTATACCAAGGTCCGCTGAGCGCAATGTCTACGGTACCCCAGGATTCCCGATGAGAGGGGTGAGTGGTCCACCTGAGTCCATGATAGCCATGGAAGAGCGGTAAGATCTAATTACTCGTACTACCGTTTGTACAACTAGAGGAAGAGAGGTCAAACCTTTTGTAGGGAGCCACAAAGGGGGGATCCAAGGGAGCGCCGCTGTTGGAGAGCCATAGAGTTCCGCCTCGATTTGGACCCAAGCCTTTGTCTGAGAGCCATGAAAGCCGTCCAGGATTCTGACTGCCACGGCCGCTAAGTAATAGGCTTGAAGGTTTGGAACGGACAGTCCACCTTCCGTCCTAGATCTCATTAGGATTGCTCTGGAGATCCTAGGGTGTTTTTGTGCCCAGATAAAGCACATAATCAGGCTATGCAAGGCACGGAAAAAAGGCTTGGGGAGCGGAGTCGGTATGGTCTGAAATAGGTACAATAAGCGGGGTAGGACATTCACCTTTACAATGTTGATTCGACCCAACCAGGAAAAGTCTTTCTTCTCCCACTTGGAGAGGTCGAGTCTCATGGAATTAAGGAGTGGCGGGAAGTTGAGGTCAAAGATTTTACTGGGATCCGCCGGAATATGGACTCCCAAATATTTAATGGAGGAGGGCGCCCATGCAAAGGAGTAGTTTTCCTTCAGACAAGCAACCACACAGGGGACAGGGTGAGATTCAGGGCCATGCTCTTGGCCATGTTCACCTTGTGGTTGCTAAGTGACCCAAAGTCGCTTAGGACTCGAAGAATGGAGGGGAGCGAGATTAAGGGTTTCTGTAAACATAAAAAAAGGCAAAACATCACAATGCGAGTTTTTCCACAAAAAAGTCGCCACACTTTTTTCCCACTGAAAGGGTTTGGTCCACCCCGAATCCCCCGGGAGCAAGTGCTCCAAAAACTAGACAAACAGGAAGGAGAAAAGGGGGACAACCCTTTTGGTCCCTTTCCCAAAGGGTAAATGGAGCAGAAGTGATCCTTTAAATTCGTTTTTTGAGCCTGCGGGTTTTTGATACAGGGAAAGGGATCTTCTCAAAAGGGGGAAAATTTGGGCCTACCCAAAGAGTTTAAAAAGTACTCCCAAAAGGGAAAAGACCACCCTTTCCCGGGTCAAAAAGGCCCCCCTTCTCCGCATCTAAGGAGAGTAACACCCGGGGATTTTTTTTAGACCCCCCCGAAAGGGGGTTGACTATGTGAAAGTTTTGAGGGTTTTATCCCCTCGTTTCCTCATGGGGAAAAAAAGCCCACTTGATCAAGGATGGATATGGTTCCCTTTAAAGGGGGGGTTTAGTCCATAGAAATCAATTTGGCAAAATTTTTGGCGCCCGTTTGATTAAAAAAAATTGGACGATAGCTTTGGCATAAGCCCCGGTTTCCTTTCCTTTTGGGGTTTACCGGATGTGTGTTTTGAGAAAGCCCAGGGGTGAAAGGGATGAGGGAGAAACTGAATTAAAATTCAACAAGAGTGGGGGGGTTATTTTTCCTCCTTCAGAACCAAAAAATTTTGGCAGTAAAAGCCTTTCTGTTCCGGGGGCTTTTGCCCGCGGGAAAAGGGAGGCAAAAACCCGTGTGGAGCTCTTAGGAGAAAAGGGGATTTCCGGGGAACCCAAAACCGTCCCGGGAAAAGGGCAGGGGGGGCCGGGGCGTTGTAGAAAATGCCTGAAAATTTGGGGGACGGGATGCAGACCCCTTTGGTCCCCTTTGGGGGTCGGACTAGGAAGTTTTGTAAATTTCGAATAATTTTCCTTTAAAAAGACCGATAAATGTCTTCTTCAGATCATAAATGGCCCTCAGTCGATTTTTATCTGAGAGAAAAATAGGGGGAACCCTTTTGTCCCTTGGGGGCCCCCGGCTAAGTATCTGCCCCCGGGCCCGTTGCTCCCATTTATAAAACCCGCATCCCGAACCCCGGCGATATCGTTTTTGCTTTCGTTCCATGGAACCAACACCCTTTTGGCGGAGCTTGAAACAGTATTCCCCAGGTTTCCCAGTCTGACCCGAGGCCTTATGAAAAGCCCCGCAAGTGAACTCTGTAGGCAAGGAACGGGGCTTTTCAGCCCTTCGGGGTTTTTAATCGGGCTCCATGCTTTTTAAAGCACCCCCGGGGATGACCACTTAAAAAGGGCCCCCCATTTAGATCTGAGGAGTTGTTGTTTTGCACAAAGGTGCTCCTGGGAAATCCTTTAAACGAGGCATGGAGCCCCCTGCCCGGCAAAGACATCCGCAAAAGGTCTCATTTAGTCCTTTCCCAAATTGGGAAAGGGGGGGGCTTGAAGTGCGGCAATCAAAAACGCAAAAGTATGGGGCATGGTCCCGGGAAAGGGGGCATCACATCAATTTTTTAGTAATTTCCCCCAAAAAGGGGAAAAGGGAGTGCGCGGAAGATGTAATCTATGCGACTTTAAAAATTGGGGAGGCTCGAGAAGAAATTTTTGTCTCCTCCCCCCGGGGGCATTTATTTTCGCCCAAAAACCCGTCTGTCACTTCATACCCGTGCATCAAGTTTCTAAACTTTTTAAGCACCCGGGGAGGGGAGAAACCGCCCATTGAATGTGTCCCCAAAAGGGGGTCAAAACGAGAATGAAGTCACCCCCATAGTTAAAGGTTACCTTACAAAATACGTTAAATTCCCTCAAAGGGAAAACCCCGGTGAGGAAGGGGAAACGGGCCAGAGTTTGGGGCATAATATTTGGCCCCCGGGAAAAAATATGGGCCTTTTGGGAAATTTTCTTTTTAAAATAAAAATTCCCTTAAACCTTCCGTCTGCGTAATTCCACCAGCCCCCTCAGGGGGAAGGGCTTGTGGACCAAAAATACAAATCCTTTTGTTTTCGGGAAGGGGTTTCCCTATGGGTTTCCAGGCAGGGTAGAACCTATTCTCAAAAAATCTCTCCTGATCCCCAAAAGTGAGTCTCCTGCAGACAAATTTAATTTTGAGATTTAAAAACCTTTTGGGAACGGTAGAAATCTTGGGCCTTTTTTCCCCGGTGGGAAATTTAGCCCCTTAACAATTTAAAGGGGCGTAACCCTCAAGGTAAACATTTTTAAAATACAGCATAAACGCATAAAGAGGGTCCAAGATGAATGAGGAGAGCAACGAGGGGATCGATCCCGACTGGCTGAAGGAGGGTGGAGAGGAAAGGGCAATAAAACAATGGCCAACCCGGCCCGTCAAACAAAAACATAAAAAAAGGCAACATAGCAGCATAATAACTGCGGCAGACCAAAGTGGCAAAATGGTCCAGAGGAGCCCGAGCGGCATCGGGGGGCCGACATGGTCTACCTGCGAGGGCAAGACACGTAGAACAAATCTATCTCATAGCATCTGAGCTCCAGACGGCAGGAATGAGACGCTGAAAGGCAAAGGGTGTTAGGCAGCCATTGGAGCAAACTAATGTAACAGACAACCTAAACTATCAACAGTCTTTGCTGTGGTTTAGAACCAGTAGATTTCAAGAGAGACTTTAAACAGTTCAACTGTCCCATGCGGGAGGGGCCAGAAAAGAAGCAAAAACACCCCATCAGAGTCAACTACCTACTAGTTGACCATATACTATCTGTCCCAGCAAGGGCCCAGTAGCAGTTCAGTGCGGGGGGGCCGGAGGGTGCCGTAGACATATCTGAGTCCCTCCTTCTGCGGTTCGCTCGCTGAGTTTTCGGGAGATCAGCTGTGGACGGATGCGAAGTCATCCGTTGTTTGGAGGATGATGGGGCCGATAGGCTTGGATCGACAGCAGCTGGCCAGTTAGGGAGGTCCACCAGCGGCAAGTGCAGGGAAGAGAGGAAAATCGGCAGGTCTGCTGGCGTTCGGAGAGTTACCATGGAGTCCCCGTGCTTCACCTGGAGGGCGAATGGTAAGCCCCATCGGTACTGGATCCGGCGGTTCTGCAGGATGGCAAGAAGAGGTTTGAGGGCTGACCTCATCCTCAGAGTACATCTGGAGAGGTCAGGGTAGAGTCCAATCTGAGTGTTCTCACATAGAACCGTCCCCATCAGGCGAGCTTTTCTCAAGATTTCCTCTTTTAAGTTGTAGTGATGTACCCTGCAAATGACATCTCTCGGGTTCGAGGGGTCTTGACTTTGGGGACGGAGGGCTCTATGGGCTCGGTCAAATTCTATGAAGGTGTCGATGGGCCTACCAAGTATGTAGTTGAACATCTTCGTGATGGCCGGCACTAATTCAGAGGCGCGGACCGTTTCTGGAAGACCCCGCACTCTGATGTTGTTGCGCCTGTTGCGGTTTTCCAGGTCATCGAGCTGGGACACAATTTGGTTATGGCGCAAAACTTGATCGGCCAAGGCCGTCTGGAGACTCGATAATGCACTAGCTGTGGATTCTTGTGTACTCCCCAATTTCTGGCATTTCTGTGGCAATTCCTTTACTGCTGCCTGCAGTGGTTGCAGATCTTGATGCCAGGCTTGGCGCAGCTCTTTTCCCAGCTGTTGCATGTCCGATTTTGATGGAAGAAGCGTGAGCAACGCCTGTAGTTCAGGATGTGAAGCCAAGACCTGTAGCGCTGCGTCCGAGGAGGGAAGGGCTAAGGCATGTGGTCCCGATTGGTGCCAGTGCGTGGGGGCATCGTGTGCTGACGGCTGAGAGGTAGCAATTGGCGAATGAGGGCTACTGACCCACGTTGGGGAGCCCGGGTTGGAAGCCCACGATGTCTCCTTTAGAGTCATGACCCGGGAGTTTTCTGACCGATCCCAGTCCCTACTGTCCTAAGCCAGAGGGGATCGGTTTCCAGTGGTAAACGAGGCCGGGGGAGATGTCTCAGGGGGGTGTAGGGGCTCTACTTGATGCAGCGGTGAGGGGACACTGCTCTCCTGGGTTAGGCTCAACAGGTGCAGCCAGAGCCTGCTGGAGACCCTCTGCCATATCAAGGGGGTAAACTGCATCGCAGGTTCAGTCCAGGGCTGAGCAGCCGCGGAGTTGGCGGCCTGGTGCCCACCCGGTCCGGGCGGCCCTAGGAGCTTGCCAGCAGGTGGGATGCACGGCGTAGCGATGTCCTCTGTCCGGTGGCGTTCCGTGGGCTCCAGACCTGCAGCAGTTGGAGCAGCAGGTTCCCCGTCATCTGTAGAGTCCCCAGATGGTATTTCTGTGGCCCAATTGAGCGAGCCATCCATGGTATTGTACGGGGCACAGTCCATTGCCGAAATGGCTACCAGCCCACTTGCTGTGGCCGGTGCTTGTCCCAGTAGGGGGCCTGTCCCTAGGTGCTGATGGGTCAGTGCCTTCCCTGTGGTTGTTACTGGGCTGCGCTGTGTCAGGGCCCGGGTCTCCGGCGCGCCGTGTGGAGGGATCCGCGGCAATGCCCGCGGCACCACGTGGTGAGGCAAGATGGCGGCCGCAGGCTGTAATGCAGGCCGGCAGAGCTGGCTTTCAAGTACAGGGCTCCCCGTTTGAGAGCGCAGCTGACCCGAGGCCAGGTCCAAGTCCCAGTGCGCCGGAGGGGGAGAGGCAGCCGAAGCCGCGGGGAGAACCCGGGGTACCTTATCCGGCGGGTGCTCGCGCTGCTGCGAGATTTGGTCCGGACGCACGGGCTTTGCAGCCCTCGATCCCCCCGTGGAAGTGGAGGTGTCTACAGTCGGCAGCGGCTGACGGGAATCCTGGCGCGAGGGTGAGTTGCAGGAGCTCGCCGCATGAGCTGCTGTGCCACGGGTTCCCAGTGCTGAGGCTCCGGAAGCTGGGGAAGATGGCGCCGACACCTCAGAGGCGCGGGATGCAGCGTCCTCTCCCTCCAGATCTTGTAGCGGGGGAAAAGTAATTTGAGATGGGAATCTCTCCCACAGAGGAGGTCTGGGTGAGCTTGGGAGCCTTCTTGCCGCGTCTGGAACCCACTTCTGTCTCGATTTACTGGGTTTTTAGAGATGTCCTGCCCGGAGCTCTAGCAGTGGACGTCCAGTTCCCTCACATGGCAAGCCACGCCCCAGGATTAGTTTTTCCTGTATACTGTGTGCCTCAATAAAGCTGGCCTAGGCCAGTCTGAAACATTCTCCTGTGTCAGAAGATCTTTCTGCCAATACCGTTCCACCAAGGACGCAATCCAAAAGCCAAGCGGGAAGTCCCAGAACGGGCCGAGACGCCGTCCCAGCGTCAGCGAGTCGTCACACTGTGTACAGAGCAAACTGTCAATCACCTGATAAGGGCGGAGTAAACAGTACTTTCACTTTCTGTTTCACTATTTATTCTGCTTTTTGCTCAGCAATCTGGCTTCTAATCCTATAAACCCATATGTCACCGAGCGCAGCTACTCTCCCTCTGTCATTTCCTCCTCTTATAAACTACCTGACTGGTTCACTTTAAAGGGCAACTCACAGCGCATGCTTCCCCTATTGACTGGTTAGTTTATGTTTGGTTACCTGAGTATCTGTTTCTTATTGTTACCAGGAGGTGATGTATAATCGTACACTGATGCCGAGTGCTGGAAAGTTGTCACTCTTTGTCCCCTATTACTATTATCACTGAAATATGCTTTCTTTTTGATAACCTGATGTTTCATTGTTTGAGTGAATAATTAAATACTCGCGCCACACTCTGTATATCCCCTGTTAACACAAGGTTATTGTGTTGTATTTACAAGGTGTGTGTCCCACCCCTATTGACCTCAGTGGAGGATAAATACAGCCTTAGTAAAACATCTGTGGTTTCCCCTAGAAACCATCCAGTCATGTTATAGGCAACTATAGACACATAGGAAGATATATACTGAGCTGGAAACCACATTTTTAGCTTAGAAAAACAGTGAACCGATGCAGCTGGTTTAGGATTTATTTTTATTATTTCATAATCGTTTTAAATTAATGTGGTAATTATACAAACAAAAAATGTACATCGTAATATAAAGGCTAAAAAATTACATCCATTCAGATTATACAATTTATATACACATAAAATATTCCTGCTGATCATTATCTGTCAAGTCAGAGGTCAAAAGTGCTGTATAGTAACTTCTGTGATGGTAAATCCATGTGACAGAAATTACTGATTTATTGGAATATACGTTTTCTTATCCATAGGTGGCAGTATTATGTTAATTATATTCTTCTACATAGTGACAGTATTATAGTAGTTATATTCTTGTACATAGGAGGCAGTATTAGAGTAGTTATATTCTTGTACATAAGGGTAGTATTATAGTAGTTATATTCTTGTACATAGGGGCAGTATTGTAGTAGTTATATTCTTGTACATAGGGGCACTATTCTAGTAGTTATATTCGTGTACATAGAAGGCAGTATTATAGTAGTTATATTCTTGTACCTAGGGAGCAGTATTATAGTAGTTATATTCTTG
This sequence comes from Phyllomedusa bahiana, assembly GCA_025379985.1. NCBI lineage: Eukaryota > Metazoa > Chordata > Amphibia > Anura > Hylidae > Phyllomedusa > Phyllomedusa bahiana. Next base: position 98,133 of record JAODAL010008278.1, on the reverse strand, counting down.
AACAAAGGGGCAATATTATAGTAGTTATATTCGTATACATAGGGGCAGTATTATAGTAGTTATATTCTTGTATATAGGGAGCAGTATTATAGCAGTTATATTCTTGTACATAGGGGTAGTATTATAGTAGTTATATTCTTGTACATAGGTGGCAGTTTTATAGTAGTTATATTCTTGTACATAGGGGCAGTATTATAGTAGTTATATTCTTCAACATAGGGGGGCAGTATTATAGTAGTTATATTCTTGTACATAAGAGGCATATTATAGTAGTTATATTTGTTGCACGTAGGGTCAGTATTATAGTAGTTATATTTGTTGCACGTAGGGTCAGTATTATAGTAGTTATATTCTTGTACATAGGGGGCAGGATTATAGTAGTTATAATTTTGTACATAGAGGCAGTATTATAGTAGTTATATTCTTGTACATAGGGGACATTATTATAGTAGTTATATTCTTTTACATAGGGGGCCGTATTATAGTAGTTATATTCTTTTACATAGGGGGCAGTATTATATTAGTTTTTTCTTCTTATATGCAGTATCTCTAGAAAAGTGAGCACAACCCTCAGTTTCAGAAACATTATATCTTTTTATGGAACATCACTGAAGATATGACTCTTGGATACAATGTAAGGTAGTCAGTGTACAGCGTGAATAATAGTGTAAATTTGGTGTACCCTCAGAATAACTCCGTACACAGCCATCAATGTCTAAACCGCTGGCAACAAAAGTAGGTATGCTCCTAAGTGAGAATGGACAAATTGTGTTCAATTTGCCATTTTCACTCCCCGCTTTTAGCTTCCATTGAGAACAAGCTTTGTCATGGTCGACCAAAGAAGTTAAATGCACATTATCTTTTCAAAATAGATGTATCAGTGCTGCCAGCATTGCTGCAGAGGTTAAAGGGGTGGGGTCAGCCTGTCATTGCTCAGACCATGCGCCACACTCTGCATCAAATTGGTCTGCATGCATGTCGTCCCATAAAGTAATCTTCTTTTAATGATGATGCACAAGAAAGCCTGCAAACAGTTTGCTGAAGACAAACAGACTAAGGACACGGATTACTGGAACCATCTCCTGTGCTCTGATGAGACCAAGATAAATTTATTTGGTTTAGATGGTGTCAAGCGTGAGGCAATCAGGTGAGAAGTACAAAGGCAAGTGTGTGTTGCCTACAGTCAAGCATGGTGGTGGGAGTGTCATGGCTTGGAGCTGCATTAATGTATCAGTATTTCAACGTAAGGACCCCAAACACACCGCCACATCACTGCCTTGCTAAAGAAGATGAGGGTGAAGGTGCTTGACTGGCCAAGCAGGTCTCCAGACTTAAACCCTATTGGCCATCTGTGGGGTTATCCTCAAACAGAAGGTGGAGGAGCGCAAGGTCTCTAACATCCAAGCTCTAGTGACCTTCATGCCCAAGAGAGTTAAGGCAGTGCTGGAAAATGATGGCGGCCACGCAAATATTGAAACTTTGGGCACAATTTGTCCATTGTCACTTAGGAGTGCACTCACTTTTGTTCTCACTTAGGGGTGTAATCACTTTTGCTGCCAGAGGTTTAGACATTGATGGCTGTGTTGAGTTATTTTGAGGGTGCACCAAATTTACACTGTTATACAAGCCGTACACTGACTACTTTACATTGTATCAAAGTGTCATATCGCCAGTGTTGTAATATGAAGAGATATAATACAAAATTTACAAAAATGTGAGGGGTGTACTTAGTTTGTGATATACTGTATATAGTGCAACCTAGTGTTGATGGCTGTTCACACAGAAGAAACAAGAGTAATTTATTGTTTTTCATTTACTGTACTAAAAAATTGAATGTTGTTTTGAGGTAAATACGATTGAAAACCTCGTCTTTGTATCCAGTAATATATCTTAAAGCAAAGAAAAAAATATTTAAATTTAGAAAAGATGATGTTTAAAGTTTAATCCATCAATATAATAAATACTCCTAGAAACAAAACTACGCTTGATGTTAGTTGGTAAATACTGTATGTATCTTTAGATTCAACATAATATTTACAAAGCCAGTGGAGAATATGGGTGTAAGAAGCGAGCATGTTGCCCACTGCAATATATCAGATGGCTTGTTGAAAGCTGACATCTGATTGGCTTCCATGTGTACCGCCCTGAGTCCTTAAACATTTAGGAAATTGAAACGTTGAAGTCCATTGTAAAATAATTTCCCGTTTTGTGAATCCATCTCTTATAGATACAGGTGATGAGCATATCCAACAACTACAAGTATCTACTCCACTAGTAGAGCGCGTCACAGACCTGTAGTCACTATTGCACTTGCTACTTTTTTCAATTTCGTTTTTCAAATAATGCAGATTTGCCTCCTTTTTTACACCACAACACAAAATGATGCTAATTTCCGTGTGAGTAGATTGAAGTCTACAACTGAGGTGACGTTGCAGATTTTTAGCTCGTACCGTAAAGAAGTGGTGTTTCCACTTAAGGAGTTATATATACAAAGTAGATCAGAGAAGAGTTCTGGGTTTCGGACTGAAGGGTAGACCGTCCTCTTCATGTCTGAGCACCACTGAATGTTGCAACCGGCAAACACAGGAGGGAGCAGAATTGGTCCTGAGTGGCCTGCGACCAGTGAGGACTGTAGATGTGACGGAAGTCTCTGATTTCAGGCTTGTAGCATGGAGACACCTCACACCTGGGGCAGAAGGGAAAAGACAGGTTATATACCGTGTTTCTCTGAAAATAAGACACCCCCGAAAGTAAAACATTGCAGAGATTTTGTTGAATTCCCTAATATAAGGCACCCCCCGAAAATAAGACATAGTGGAAATCATTGCTGCAGGTCCTCAAACACAGGGCCATCCCTAAGAGTGGGCAGAAAGAAAGGTGTAGAGGAGAGGGAGAAGGTGTTCCCAAGCCCCTCTCACCCCGAGAAACGGCCCTGGGACATATTGTTGTAGCACCTGAATGTTGAAGGACCTGTGCAGGTAGGTCATGTGACTGTGATGTCACCACAGGCCCCGAACATCCCAGGACAGGAGACAGAAAGTACATGTAAGTAATAGAGGGACGATTGGGGAGAACAAAGCAATGATACTGCCACTCACGCATCTCACTGGATGGCTGATGGGAAATGCTGGGACTTGTAGGACTAGAAGTCCCAGCATTTCACATTTGCCATTCTTTGAGATAAGTCACTGCAGCTGCCATAAAATGTCCTTTACATGCATATATCCTATGGTTTGTGACTCTAAACTTGCTATAAGCATGCTATAATTTATTCATGGAAAAATAAGACATCCCCTGAAAATAAGACATAGTGCATCTTTAGGAGCAAAAAATAATATAAGACGCTGTCTTATTTTCGGGGAAACAGGGCAGTCTTGGCCTGCACAGCTGCTTTCCTAGAAGGACATTCAATGAGAATTCAGACTGTAAGGCCTCGTTCACACGGCTTATTTGGGCGCTGATTGGAGCCGTACTGCGCGCCGTATTTGCGCTGCAGTACGGCTCTAATCTGTCCTAGTAACTACGGTAATCCACAGTTCTCATAGAGAACATGCACATTATTTACGGCGTGTACGTGCCGTGAACAATGAATGTCTATGTGGCCGGCGAGCTGCCGGCCCCCCGTCCCGCTGCACGGCTGCCGGCGTAATAGCGGGGCGGGCCGTCCCCGCAATTACGCCGGCAATAAGCAGTGTGAACGAGGCCTAATTCTGGATGATTTGGTGATTAGAGTATGTTCGTGCGACTGATTTTGATGCTGTTTTTGGAGCGTTTCTGCTCCCAAAACAGCATCAAAAACCTCCAAAACACCCCCAGCTCATTTTCATTGATTCCTATCTAAAACAGTGTTGTAGTTCACACACAGCCAGGCTTTTACACACGTTTCAGGCGCTTCTTTGGAAGCTGTTTTGAGCACTGAAAAAGAAGCGTCATGTCAATTCTTGTGTTTTCAGTGCTGAAAATCCCCATAGAAATCAATGGAAGCTTCAAAATCTCGTCCAAAACCGTGTGCGTTTTTAGATGCGTTTTTTGGAGCGTTTTTCGGCCCCGATTTTTTTTTCCCTGGCTATTAATTTGTATGGGTGAAAAAAGTGTTGAAAACCCTGTCCAAATTGGGATATATTACAATACAGTGACCCCTACAGGACATGACATGTAGTACTGCACTGTACTGTAGAGAGGTGCTATAGACAGCCAATCACTGCATGCACCTCACTAATACATGTAAGAGCAGTACAGGACATGTAGTACCGCACTGTACTGTAGAGAGGCGCTATAGACCACCAATCACTGCATGCACCTCACTAATACATGTAAGAGCAGTACAGGACATGAAGTACCGCACTGTACTGTAGAGAGGCGCTATAGACCGCCAATCACTGCATGCACCTCACTAATATACTGTATGTAAAAGCAGTATAGGATATGTAGTACCGCACTATACTGTAGAGGCGCTATAGACCGCCAATCACTGCATGCACCTCACTAATACATGTAAGAGCAGTACAGGACATGAAGTACCGCACTGTACTGTAGATGCGCTATAGACCGCCAATCACTGCATACACCTCACTAATACATTTAAGAGCAGTACAGTACATGTAGTACCACACTGTACTGTAGTGAGGTGCTATAGACCACCAATCACTGCATGTACCTCACTAATACATGTAAGAGCAGTACAGGACATATAATACTGCACTTTACTGTAGAGAGGAGCTATAGACCACCAATCACTGCATGTACCTCACTAATACATGTAAGAGCAGCACAGGACATGTAATACTACACTGTACTGTAGAGAGACACTACTAGACAACCAATCATTGCATGTACCTCACTAATACATGTAAGAGCAGTACAGGACATGTAGCACTGCACTGTACTGTAGAGAGGTGCTATAGACCACCAATCACTGCATGCACCTCACTAATACATGTAAGAGCAGTACAGGACATGTAGTATCACACTGTATGGTAGTGAGGTGCTATAGACCACCAATCACTGCATGCACCTCACTAATACATGTAAGAGCAGTACAGGACATGTGTTACTACACTGTACTGTAGAGAGGCACTACTAAACCAGCAATCACTGCATGTACCTCACTAATACATGTAAGAGCAGTACAGGACATGTAGTACCGCACTGTACTGTAGAGTGGCACGACTAGACCACCAATCACTCCATGCACCTCACTAATAGATGTAAGAGCAGTACAGGACAGGTAATACAGCACTGTACTGGAGAGAGGCACTACTAGACCACCAATCACTGTATGCACCTCACTAATACATGTAAGAGCAGTACAGGACATGTAGTACCACACTATACTGTAGAGAGGTGCTATAGACCACAAATCACTGCATGTACCTCACTAATACATGTAAGAGCAGTACAGGACATGAAGTACCACACTGTACTGTAGAGAGGCACTATAGACCGCCAATCACTGCATGCACCTCACTAATACATGTAAGAGCAGTACAAGACATGTAGTACCGCACTGTACTGTAGAGAGGCACTTTAGACTGCCAATCACTGCATGCACCTCACTAATACATGTAAGAGCAGTACATGACATGTATTACCGCACTGTACTGTAGAGGTGTTACTAGACCACCAATCACTGCATGCACCTCACTAATACATGTAAGAGCAGTACAGGACATGTAGTACCGCACTGTATTGTAGAGGTGTTACTAGACCACCAATCACTGCATGCACCTCACTAATACATGTAAGAGCAGTACAGGACATGTAGTACCGCACTGTATTGTAGAGGTGTTACTAGACCACCAATCACTGCCTGCACTGCACTAAAAAAATGTTCCTGATAATTGGTTGGATCTTCCATCAATCACATGAGGTGCAGATGAGCAGTGCCTAGGACATTGTATGGGTTGTGTGGTTTCAAGATACAATGTCCCAGAACAGACCATGGAAAGATTGTATTCTGAGAGTAATGAACACATAATCTAGTACTGAGCACGTGGCTTGTGGTGAATGAGATATCGCGAGCTGTTGCAGAGCGTTGACTCACTTTATAACCCGCTGAAGGATTTTCCGTTCATCTTGGTCCAGGCACAAAGGAAAAGTTCCTCCATTCTGAGCTATGATCTGAGCTTTATCCACTTTGATTTCAGAAATGCTGATCTGTGGTAAAGAGAAAGGGGGATTAGTGGACACCGGACAAGTCGTACACAAATTCCAGATTCTTTGATTTAAGACCTCCTGAAATATGAAATCTGTACTTGATGGATCGTGTTATTGTCTGGCTTGGAGTGGTGAAGTAAGCTGATGAGCTGCAGCTTCTGTATTATTGCTCTGTTAGTCTGGTCTGGTTCTTACTTGGTTAAAACTCTTCTTGGTCTTGGAGTTCTGTCTCTTCACCACTTCTCGTACTGTGAGGTTCAGGCAATCCATTTTGGAATCTGAAAACAAGGAAGATCAAAGTTAGAAGTCCCGTCTGGCTTTAAGATGCTGTAACCATACTTGACAACTTTTGGAAGTGGCCTTCAGGGAGATTTTGAATTGCAGCTTGCCACCTTGATGGTTTGAGTGGGCCACGTCCCCTGTTTTACATGACACACCCTCTTTTGCATAAAGGTACACCCTCTTGTCACATCTGTCTAGCAGCTTTGGAGGAAAGCAGATAAGGGATGAGGTATCCTTCAGCTTTACTGGACGTTGGATCTCCTAAGCAGCATCCAAACTGGGTGACAGCACATCAATCAGCTTTCTTTCAGAGCCACGCTACAATGTGGTGGTCCCTCTGCACCAAGTGATGTCAGGACAGCGGCTCATGACCCTGGCACCACCACTATGTACAGTACAGAGCAACCCACAGCCAGTAAGAAAGTCCTCAGATGTATAAAGTGGTTTAGCTGCCGTATAGGCTTAGGCTAAAACCGACCAAACACTGGCAACTTGTGACTGTGTTTGGCCTCTTTTCAGCCATAGAAGCTGCACCAGTGTATATAGTGCACAGCACGTTTTTCGGCACGGATTTTGTCCTGGTTGTTAATTTGTATTGGTGGAAACCTTGTCCAAAACCTCATCAAAAGCCTCTTTTAAAGAAGCGCATTTCAGGCAAGGTTTGATGCTGTTTTGGGCGCTGAAAAATCAGCGTAGGACAGTGTCCAAATGAGCCGTGTGAGAGCACCCGAATAGTCATGCTCAAGAGTGTATTCTAAAAGTTACCAGTACTTTATGTGGCCGGTACAGATAACATACCGGCACTGTCCCCTGGAATTAAAACCGTCCACTGTTTACCAGATCGGTGGCACACCTACCATAGCAGGAGATTTACCAACTCTTCAGGGAGCCCGGGAGGACTCCCTGATGATCAGGGAGAGTTGGTAAGTATGACTGTAAGGCCTCGTTCACACGGCTGATTTGGGGATGGACTTCAGCCGTATTGCGCGCCGTATTGCGCTCCAATACGGATGAAATCCGTCTCATTCCTTACGGTAATCCACAGTTCTCATAGACAACTATGGATTCCATCTCTCCTCCTTTCTCGGCGAAGACGGCGAGCGGGGAGAAAGTGACATGCACATTATCCCAGCGGGATACACGCCATGGATAATGAATGTCTATGGGGCCGGCGAGCTGACGTCCGCGCCCCATACACGAAATCCGCCCCGCAATTACGGCGTGTTGCAGTGGTATGAACTCAGCCTTAGAGATGTTGCCCCTGTGGTCACCGGTTTGCCCCCAACCCGGCGGGATACGCTCCATTGATAATGGATGTCTATGGGGCCGGCGAGCAGCCCCCCCCCCCCTTCCGCCCCCGCTGCACGGCAGCTGGCGTAATTGCAGGGTGAAATCCGTCCCTGCAATTACGCCGGCAATAAGCCGTGTGAACTTCGCCTAAGAGACCACATGTTATGCCCTGCATTGCTCCACTCACAACAGCATAACTTTGTTTTCCTCATAAGCAGCTAAATTAGCTGCTTGAAACACTCTGTGCTGCTTATTTGCTGCTTCGTCAGTTATTTTCCCTTTATGTCCATAATGTTGGGCTTCAACCTATTTTTAGACCAAGACTAACATATTCTTTTGAAAATTTTGAGCCTCAATGAAAAAATAATTAAGGCTGATGAGCCTGCGTCACCTGACTTCTACTTTCCAGATAAAAGTCAATTATTGTAACATAAGACGTCCACTGCTTTTTATTTCAGTCAAAAGCCAAATCTCGAGGTTCTCACCAAGTTCCTCGAATGTCTTGCACGCTTTTCTCAGGCTGACAGATGTACACACTTTCTCTCCATCACTCCATCGGCTCCGGCCACTTATGCTGGACTGAAAAAATTAAGGGGACAGAACTGGTGTGATGAAAGGTTGATTGATTGTGCTTATCGCTGTGATAGAAGTTTGTCTAAATTTGTACCTTGCTGTAAACAATTTGTAGTGTAAAGGGGATTGCCTCTCGATCACCATCAATCCCAAGCCTCTTGCAGCCAGGACCTATGAAAAGGAAGCCACAGACACCATGATTCTGCTATTTAGTCATGTATTGCTTTTCCAGAAGCAAGCAGACATTAAGGGTGACATATGAACATTGGCGCTGACAGGCCAGGTCTAAATCCCTTTATGGCCAATACCACAAGTCTGGCTCAGGCACCACCTTTACCCTGGTCTGTTCTTCTGCAGGTCATACATACAGGGCAGTGTAGAGCCAATACCACAAGTCTGGCTCAGGCCCCACCTTTACCCTGGTCTGTTCTTCTGCAGGTCATACATACAGGGCAGTGTAGAGCCAATACCACAAGTCTGGCTCAGGCGCCACCTTTACCCTGGTCTGTTCTTCTGCAGGTCATACATACAGGGCAGTGTAGAGCCAATACCACAAGTCTGGCTCAGGCGCCACCTTTTCCCTGGTCTGGCTGTTCTTCTGCAGTCATACATACAGGGCAGTGTAGAGCCAATACCACAAGTCTGGCTCAGGCACCACCTTTACCCAGGTCTGGTTGTTCTTCTGCAGGTCATACATACAGGGCAGTGTAGAGCCAATACCACAAGTCTGGCTCAGGCACCACCTTTACCCAGGTCTGGCTGTTCTACTGCAGGTCATACATACAAGGCAGTGTAGAGCCAATACCACAAGTCTGGCTCAGGCACCACCTTTACCCTGGTCTGGCTGTTCTTCTGCAGATCATACATACAGGGCAGTGTAGAGCCAATACCACACGTCTGGCTCAGGCACCACCTTTACCCTGGTCGGGCTGTTCGTCTGGAGGTCCTACATACGGGGCAGTGTCGAGCCAATACGAGACGTCTGGCTCAGGCACCACCTTTACCTGCTGGCTGTTCTTCTGCAGATCATACAATACAGGCAGTGTAGAGCCAATACCACAAGTCTGGCTCAGGCACCACCTTTACCCTGGTCTGTGTTCTTCTGCAGGTCATACATACAGGACAGTGTAGAGCCAATACCACAAGTCTGGCTCAGGCACCACCTTACCCCTGGTCTGGGTGTTCCTCTGCAGGTCATACATACAGGGCAGAGTAGAGCCAATACCACAAGTGTGGCTCAGGCACCACTTTACCCTGGCCTGGCTGTTCTTCTGCAGGTCATACATACAGGGCAGTGTAGAGCCAATACCACAAGTCTGGCTCAGGCACCACCTTTACCCTGCTCTGGCTGTTCTTCTGCAGGTCATACATACAGGGCAGTGTAGCCCCATTCATACATATAATCCTAAGAATAGTGTAGGAGGCAGTATTGCAGTGCTGTGGTTTCATGTGGATTAAAGCACATTTGCAAAATCCAGGGCATTGCAATGATAAGTGTCACTATTTTGTTTAGATCTCGGCGCCCACTGTGGGTGCTGTTGAATTGTTGTTATTGCTTCAGTAGTGGGAAAGTGTGATAGTGCAGCTGGCAGAAGTGACTGTAATTGCCATCAATATGTGTCAAAATTGGCGATGAAAATATCTATAGCAATGTTGTTGGGGGAAAAAAATTAAAAATTATTTTTCATCCGCGGATAGATTTTGACTACAATTATGTAATAATCAACCAGAGCTGAACACATATTTTTCATATAAAGCTTTGTTACTGCTTGGACAACCTGTTTCACAGCAGCTCTTACCTGAAGCTTTAATGGCTCTTAGTGCTGCCGAGTGCCCCATTTCCAAGGACTGGATAAAAACTTCTGTCTGTTTCCTGCCACCATCAAATGTGATCTACAGCCGAAAGGAAACCACACGTGAAGCAACAGTACTTTTGGGAATGCAGGTCTCTACTTATGGGTAACATTATTCTTTGAATTTTTTATTTTCTTGGTTGTAAATTACAATCTCTAGGAGAATCAGTAGTGCTGCTTTTTTCCCTCCAGATGGTAAGACTGAGTACTGCAAGTGTAAAGGGGTTTCCCACTGTGATATAGAAAGTGAACCCATACTTACCTCTTCCATCACCAGCGTTGCAGAGCTTCAGTGTTCCACCCGGTCGCTCACTGATGACATCACGTTCATGGCTAATACTGCAGCCAATCACTGACCTCTGGTCACATGCGGCAGCAGAGATTGAGGACATAACTATGTGATCAACGAACGTGACATCATCAGGGTGGGATTGGGGGGGAAGACTGAAGCTCTGGCAGCGCTGGAACGATGGTGATGGGAGATGTCAGTACGGGTTCACTTTCTATTTTAGCACAGTGGGAAGTGTGAACTATGTTCAGGACTTCCAGACTGTTTGTTAGACTGTATATGAATGTGTGTGTAAGGTTTCTATATCTAATGAGAGGAGGGCTTAAAGGGAATGTGTCGCTTCCGGTTCCGGCACCGCGATGGAGTAAGCAGAGAAGAAGAGCTCCCGCACACTCACCACGGAGACACGGCAATCAGGCCCGACACTGGGGAAAGGCATAGGAGAAAGAAGGAGGCAAAGGGAGCTAACGGCTAACGCGCTTACAAGCGCTCCAGAGGCACCACACAAGCGGGGAGACAACGCGGACAGCGGGAGGCGGGATCGACTCCCGGACAGCGGCATTAGCGCTCTGCTACTACGGCAGGCAGAGGTGACCAGGCACACCGCAACCTCCGCCGCTCGACACTGCTGGCAGGTACAGAGAGCGGGGAGAATTGTAGCTGCGGGGACAGTAGCAAACGGGCAGTCAGATTAGCCCCGGCCGCCTCCACTTGTTTGGCGGGAATTTTGGCGCCATTCCAATAGCCGTGGCGGCCATCTTATGTCTCCCCACAGTAATGCTCGACCGCAGTAAACAGCCCCAAAGAATCACCTACCATTGCTAAACCTCAGGCAGCACCCTGATATAGGGAAAATCGCCATTAGCCACACTCAAAGCTGCTCCCTACCTGAGTGCCAGGAGCCCACATCTCTCCCAAAGCGACGAGCCTGCACCCAGACAAACTCTTGTGTGTTATGAAAGTGGCTGGTACAAAGACAGAAGCAATATAACCAGAGCAAAAACAGAAGTGGCATCTTATCATTTCATTCCACACTAATACCTACCTGTAAAAAGCAAGCACTCGTATCAATGAATACTGGGCTTGTGTGCACAGTTGAGTGACCAGTGATCTAAGGGCGCCATCTGCTGACTAAAAGCTGAAGGATAGTGGATTTACTAATCTATCCCACACTTGATTCCCAAAGTAAAAAGCAATCAGTTCTATCAGCTGAACACCTATACCTAATCCGAAGAACAGTGGTACAATGGTGCCATCTGCTGATTAAAAACTGAATTACAAGACAGAACGAGGGGAAAAAATAAATAAATAAAGTCAGATACAGAGAGACAGAAGATCAGCTACAGCAACACCTATCCTTACAGCGTATTCCGTAGTCATTCGCTTTCAAGAAAACTCAGTTATCATCTAAAGCTACCTTTAGGAACGACTGTATGGATAAATATTTCCAGAAGACGGGAAGAAGTAACAAGACAATGCAGCAAAAGAAAGGGGAGCAGCAGGCAGGGCAAGGCGCAATAACAGGAATGCCCTCAACATCAAGAGCATCCTCTCCTAACCTGATAGAGCGCTCACAACAAGAAGATGAAACTCTTGAGTTGGAAGACATACAGGACGAGCGTATAATTGAGCGCAAATTACTAGCGGTGGAGGTGGCGCGTGAGCTGGCACCGGACATTCAGGAGACACTAGTTAATTTAGTCTCGACGACGCTCAAGCAGCTACAATCGGAATTCCACCTCCATGCTAAAAGAATGGATGAGGTGGAGCACAGGATCCAAAAAGTTGAAGACACCACTTACAAGCATCATTCCACTCTACAAGACTTGACGTATGAGAACAAACTGCTGTGGAATAAAATAGACGACCTTGAGAATCATTCGAGACGCAATAATCTCAGGATCGTGGGGCTCCCAGAGTCCATCCCTCAATCAGATCTAACTGAACTATGTGAATTAGAGCTGCCGAACGCCCTCAATATACAACAACCGTGTAAAGTAGGGCGGGCGCACAGAGTAGGTCCTGACCGGCGAACTTATGCGCAGTCTGACCCTCAGATGCCAAGAGCGCTACAAGAACGACCCAGGCAGGTTATCATAAAATAATTTTGGAACTTTTGATTAAAGGGAAATTTCTCTAAAGGTCAAAGAATTGGTTTAAAAGTGGAAGAGAAGAAGGCATTTCAAATATCTGCTCAGAGCTGTTTTCAAAACAAAGAAAATTGCGTTGCTTATCCGGCCGTCCTGAGATATACCACAAAAGGGAATACATCACCTTTCACAGCCCAGAAGAAGCAAGATCCTTCCTGCGGTCTAAAAAGGGCATCAACCCACCTTACACATCAACATCCACACCAAAAAGATCTGTTTCACAAGGATCCCAAGAAGTTCATCGCACGGAAGACAAGGAGTCCTATTGTGGGGACAGTTCAATCACATCTTCACCTTCTAAGCGTCAAAGACACCCATCGCCGTCCGCGACTTGAGAGGAAGCAACATTTTCTGGACTCTATGGAGCATTTTCAACAAAGGGGGATTTTAGCAAAGTGGGAAACAGATCAATAGCCTGGTACCTTTCAAATTTACGTATGGTTAAGGGTGTGCTAAAAGTCACTGCTTCCCATTAAGGTTTAAGTTAAACGGGATTACCTTGTGGTGTGGTCCCCCTCCTTTCTATTTTTTCTAAGTGTCACCCCGGGTTTCACTGGAGGTCCGGGGAGGCGGAAGTTGGTGTTTAAATGTACTCAAAACGAAGAAGTAAGTCCAATCCCATTCTCACGCTGATGGCGCTTTTCCCCGTTCAGGAGTTGGGAATTTTTGGTTCGCAATTTTTTTTCTCAATGTTTTCAATGTTGTGATTGGGCAGACAATTGCCCCTATAAGGTTGTTCAAGTTTGTTCAAAGGGTGTACAATTTGATGGAGGTAGGTACGTGCAGGGAGAAGTCGCCCCCAAAGGGGCACCTAGGTAACACCACAATCATTCACAAAGCATAACATCATGGAATGTGAAGGGGCTTCGCTCACCTCATAAGAGATCCATGGTGCTTCGGCACCTGAAACTTTAAAGACGGACGTGGCGTTCTGCAAGAAACCATTTAAGTAAAAGATGATTTCACAGAATGAAGCGATTGGGGTGGGGGGAAATTGTGGGCTCCCCCGCCGTAAATGGGAAAGCAGGAGTGCTAATCCTTCTCCACAAAAACTTCCCGGGACATATCCTCAGGACCAATTCGGACACAGAGGGTAGATGGGTTCATGTGCACCCCACACAGGGCAGGAAGACATATCCATCTATAATGTCTATGGCCCAAATACAGGGACTTCCACTTTCTTTGAGAACCGGGGACAGATTATAAAGGGAGATCCATCCTAACAAGGTAAATGGTGGAAATTAACACAGTCCTATCCACAAGAGAGGAAGAAAGGTAAGGATAAGGGAAGCGGGGAGGAATCAAAAGGGAAAAAACTTGGCAAAGTTCCTGGATCAGAAGGTTTGGGTAGACGTTGGAGAGTTTTGATCCGGGGAAGATAGGGATTTTTACACACTACTCACCCCCCCACTCAGCTGGTCACCATAGACTATTTTTTGTGCCCCCTAGAACCCTCCCCCAAGTAGAACAAGTGGATCAGGGCATATAATCTCTATCATCCCCCCGTCACACTAGATTTACATGAGAAATTCCCCAAGGGCCCGAATTCTTTTTGGGTTTCCCCTTATTTGGCTGCAGACGAGGATTTTAAAATATCTGAAGGGAGTGGGGCTGGAAATATTTCACATAAATGCGGAATCGTCCCCAAACCCAAAACAGTGGGATGCGGGAAAGGGGGGGTATTGGGGAGGCTGATTTCTCCCTTTTTGGGGCTCAAACGAAAAAATTCGAGAAAGCTGAAATTCTTCTGACTCCCCTTCGCCAGTTATTCAAAATTTTTTGTCAAATTTGACTGTAAAGCAAAAAAATAAAAAGGGGGCAAAACGCCCCCACGAACTGTGTAGGGGAAAGGGAGGGCTAAAAAGCAACCCAGGAAAGAGCAGCTTTTTTAAACATGGCAAAAGGCGGGGAAAAATATTAGAAGGATGGCAAAGGGGGGAGGCCCCCAGGTCGGGGGGGGCCCTGGCACAAAAGGGCCGGGGGGGGACGATCAAAACACTGGTGGGGAGATCCCGGAATTTTCCGGATTTCAACCAAACACTTTACACGGATGAAAATCTGAATTATGACCAAGCAAACAATTGGCTGAGGGGCATTCGTCTCCCTGCGTTGTTGGAGGACGACCGAATAGACCTGGGGGCTCCCATTTCAAAGGAGGAACTAGAGAGGGCAATATCAGGGTTTAAGCTGGAAAGGCAGGGGGCCAGATGGCTTTTTGGAGAATTTTTCAAAATACTTAAGAGCCAATTTAAAAACCCTATCGGCCTTTAAAAAAGACTATTTCAGGGGGTCCCCAATTCGCTTCTTCCAACACCCCACATTAAATTTTTCCCAAACAAGGAAGGGACCCCACACTAGCAGCCTCATATAGACCAATTTCGCTTAAAAAATGTTGATTTAAAAGATTACCCAAAAATTTTAGCACAGACTGGCCAAGTGTCCCTACACTTGTGGGTTCGCACCGGGTGGGGTTTTTGAGGGGGAAAGGGCGCAGTACCCCAAATCAAAAAGTGCTTTTGACTTGCAGACATTTCAGGGGTGGGACATCGGCTTAAGAGCCCCCCTTTAACGGGGGATACGGAAAAAGTGTTTGATTTGGGACTGGGGTTGGTAAAACCTGGTTCTTGATAAGATCCCCAATTGTGGGGCCCCATTAAACCCCTTTTTTTTCACCCCTTTTTTCGAGCCCAACGGGCAGGGTTGCTCCCGGGTTTTTCTGCCCAACCATTTGTACTACAAAGGGCACGAGACAGGGATCCCCTTCACCCTTTAAAACTTTTCATCTAGGGGTGGAGCCTTTTGCTCAACTCATTCTGTCCTCACTTTTTTTAAAGGTTTTCCCGGTTGGAAAAAAGGAATTGAAACTTTCCATGTTCGCCGTGATTCATTTTTTTAAGGGGGAAACCCTTAGAAAGACTTGGGAAAAAATTTTCCCAAATCTGCGTGAATTTCATTTTTCCCGGGTTCAAAATAAATGAATCTAAATGGGAGATTTTTATTCAGGGGGGCAGAGGGGTGGGGGGGGGAGGCAACTTAACAGAGAAGGTAAAAGTGGCCCCTGACCTTTTACTTATTTAGGAATTAAAAATTGGACGTACCCAGAATAAAAATTTTCGGTAAAATTTCCCCCACAAATCCAGCGATAACAAAGGATCTGAAAAGGGGTCAATTTTTCCCCTGTCCCTTTTGGGTAGATGTCACCTTGTACGATGAGGGGTTCCCCCAAACTTTTACCCCCCTTCAGACCTTCCCCCTTATTAAAGCAAATGATTTAAACAAGCTGAATTCGGCCTTTTGAAAAATTTTTTATGGTCCCTTTAAAAAACCCAGAATCCATCCCAAACTAATGCTGCAAAGAGTCGGGGGGGATGAATTTTTCCCGGTATCGTACATATAATTTGGCTGTTCCAAGCCACTGCTTGGATTGGATTCGGGGGCACGGAATTTTATTAAAAACGGCTTGGAGGCTGAAGTTGCGCCCCCCGGGGGCCCGGCCGCATTCTGCAACAAAAATTTTCTAAAATCCCACCCTATATAAGGAGGAAAATGGTGTTTAGAGAACAATAGAACTGGAAATCAGCAGAAAACTTTGGGATTACCCTTGGGCATTAGTAAATACTGCCAGTGTGGGGGACCCGGAGTTCCCCCGGGAAAACCGACAATGGTCACTTTCAGATTGTGGAGGGAAAGGAATCCAAAATGTAGTCAATTCTACACCTTCTTCAGGAAAATGACCCTTTCAAAGTTCGAACCTGCTGATATTCCGGCACACATTTCCTAAAGCTTGGACAACTCTCTAGCTTTTAAAATGTAGATTACGTCGACCAAAAAAGGGTGTCAAGATAATGTTGGAAGGACAGCGAGCCCCCCGGGGGCAAAACATTCATTATAACCTTTTCAGAATTTTACGGCTTATGGAAGTATAGGGAAAATTTTTTGTTCGATCTTGGGAAAAAGGTTGCATTCCAGAATAAGAATAAAATTCTTGATGGGGGGAAAGAGATAAATAAAAAAATAACCTGTGAAAAAAGGAAGGAAAAACCCAAATTTTGATTCATCCCTAAGGCTTTTATGGGTTAAATCCCGCCCCTCCCGCAACCCTTTTTAGGTTGACCCCCTGTCCAAAATGTTACTCAAGGAACGGTATGATCATGGTATGTGGCACTGTCCCTGGTCAAAGCTTTGGGAAAAAATTTGGGTTGCTGGGTGAGAAGGGGAGGTCATCCCAGAGTTAAACCCCGGGGGTGGTTTGTTTCATAATATCCCCCAGTCGGAATTTTACTCCTATTTTTCTACTTTTTTTAGGAGCCCAAAGATTTTTTTGGAGAAAGGCTCGAAGGGGAAAACGCCCTCCCCCGGGCCCGTTAATTGGCCCTATTAAGAATTACATGCATATGGAAAAACTTTTTAGCAAGCGAATGAAAACACCCCACTAGTATTTTTTTTTTCAAATTGGCAATTATTTTTGACAAAATTCATGTCTCACTCGGGGGAAAAATTTAGCAGATAATGGAAACCCCCTTTTTTAATCCCGCGGGATTTTATGGCTGAATTTTCAGGCACTTGGGTGGACTCGGGGTTTGCTGGAAAACAGACCCTAGGGACAACACAGCATAGGGTACTTGGGAAAGGGAAAAAATTAACCCAAAAGACAAATGGGTAAATCTTTGACACGCCAGGGATGTCTTTAATTATTACCCCCCCTTACTTGGCTTGCCTTTGAAGGTGTTTTTATTTACCCTTTTGATAAGCTAGGTGAATACTAATCCGGTGGGGGCAAAATTCCCCCTCTTTTTTCTCCCCTGAACTTCCGACAATTCTCGTAAAATTTTTGTAAAAATTTCTTAAAAGATTTTGGAATGTTTTTAAATAAAGTTGGTTTGTTTTTTGTTTTTCCAACCCTTTTTAAATAACACGGGGATCGGCCTAGAGGCAGTACGGTCGGCAAGGCCCCAGATTTTGGGAAAATTTCATTAAAGGGGGGGAGTAGAAACATAAAGGGAAAATTTTCTCCCTTCATTTTTGACTCTTGGATTGTAAAGCCCAAAGCCAGGCTTCGATTTAGAAACCCGGTGGAACAAATGGGGGGGCCGGGGGAAACACCTTGAGGTTTTGTCAGCAGCAGAACTGAAACAGAGTGCCT
This sequence comes from Phyllomedusa bahiana, assembly GCA_025379985.1. Lineage (NCBI taxonomy): Eukaryota > Metazoa > Chordata > Amphibia > Anura > Hylidae > Phyllomedusa > Phyllomedusa bahiana. The sequence goes on along the minus strand of JAODAL010008278.1, from coordinate 80,397 downwards.
AAGATACCTTTGCTTTTTCCCCCTGTGAGGGAAAAAAAGGTGATATAACTTGGAGTTCCAGGTTCAGAGGGGCCTGCCTTTAACCCGGGGGGGACTCAGTCCCGCTCATGGACGGGGGGGGTCCCATTGGAGACCATATACTGTAAGACACTAGAAAACAATTTACGTGGTTTCAATACTTACATTATAAAATGTATTTTTTTGCACATCAGTTCTTGTTCTGAAAATTTACATTTCTAGTATTATATTTCTGCTGTTATTCAAAATATCTTTCTAAACATGTCCCAAATTTTGAAAATCAAAAAATATTTGGAAAAAAAAAAACCCGATCGACAAAGTTCTAATTTCTTTGATTAATACAAAGTACTTAACGGTTATAAACAAAAATGAAATCCCCCAAAAAACCTTTTTTTTCCCCCCCTTTAACATCCTCCTATCATCTATTCTTCATCTTTTTAAAGTCCTTTCCTCCTGATGTTTCCCCTTTTTTCCCCCCTTCTTCCATCTCTGTATTTTCCTCTCTATTGGACATAAAGCAAAAAAACGTCTACAACCGATAAATTCTAACTTTAAAGTAATGGGGAAATATATTATGAAAAGAGGCTTTGTAATGAAAGAGGGTCTCTAACATACCCAAAAAGGGTTTGGGGCCCAAATTTGGGCCCCCCTATAAACCTGGCCCTGTTCTAGGTATAAAGTTACATTGTCTCCATGATCCAGGGTGGTACCCATCGTCTTGTTCTTCTTCTACAATAAAAGTAGTTCTGTTACTTGGAATTCTTCTACACAAGATGCCCCATATAGGGCTTATACTAAACTCAGACTTGGGGATTACTCCTATCCAGGCTCAGACTGGGCCACCGGGGGACCGGGGAATCCCCCGGTGAGCCCATCCCCCCCGAGACGCTGGTGGGGGCCCCGGAGGCAGTGCGGCCCGTCCGCGCATCCGGTTCCTGAGCGCCCGGGACCTGCGTCCCGAACGCCCAGAGACCGGCCCGGTAGCTGGGGACTAATGTCCCCCACTCACAGGGCTGCGCGGTGTCAGCGGAGCACAGTGCCACTAGCGCTGCGCTCCGCTGCTCTCCCTGGCAGGCTGAAGACGCTAGGCCTTCAGCCTGCCAGGCGCCGGCCCCTACTGCTGACGTAGGCGGCGCGGTAACGTCACTTCACCGCGCCGCCTATGCAGGACCGCAGTACGGAGCCGGCGGCAGCTCGGACCGGAGGGACCGGGAGTGGGAGCCAGGTAAGTGGCTGGTGGTTGTTGTTTTTTTTTTTTTTTTTTTTTTAAACTATCTAAGGGGGCCCTGGCGACTACTGGGGGCCATGGCTACTACTAAGGGGGGCCCTGGCGACTAATAAGGGGGGCCCTGGCGACTACTAAGGGGGGCCCTGGCTACTACTCAGGGGGGCCCTGGCTACTACTAAGGGCCCTGGCTACTACTGGGGGCCCTGGCTACTAAGGGGGGCCCTGGCTACTACTGGGGGCCCTGGCTACTACTGGGGCCCTGGCTTCTATTGGGGGCCCTGGCTACTATTGGGGGCCCTTCCTACTATTGGGGGGCCCTGACTACTAAAGGGGGGCCCTGGCTACTAAAGGGGGGCCCTGACTACATAAAGTGGGGTCCTGGCTACATAAAGTGGGGCCCTGACTACAAAAAGGGGGCCCTGGCTACTAAAGGGGGGCCCTGGCTACTGAAGGGGGCCCTGGCTACTGTTGTGGGGCCTGGCTACTGAAGGGGGCGCTGACTACCTAAAGGTGGCCCTGTTTACCTAACGGGGGGCCCTGTCTACCTAAAGGTGTCTGACCACTATGTGGTCTCTATATGGCGGTGTTGTAGGTTATACCTGAGATGGTGTCTGACCACTATGTGGTCTCTATATGGCGGTGTTGTAGGTTATACCTGAGCTGGTGTCTGACCTCTATGTGGTCTCTATATGGTGGTGTTGTAGGTTATACCTGAGCTGGTGTCTGACCTCTATGTGGTCTCTATGTTGTGGTTTTGTAGGTTATACCTGAGCTGGTGTCTGACCTATATCTAGTCTCTATTTGACGGTGTTGTAGGTTATACCTCAGCTGGTGTCCGACCTCTATGTGGTCTCTATGTTGTGGTGTTGTAGGTTATACCTGAGCTGGTGTCTGACCTCTATGTGGTCTCTATATGGAGGTGTTGTAGGTTATACCTGAGCTGGTGTCTGACCTTTATGTGGTCTCTATATGGTGATGTTGTAGGTTATACCTGAGCTGGTGTCTGTCCTCTATGTGGTCTCTATATGGCATTGTTGTAGGTTATACCTGAGCTGGTGTCTGACCTCTATGTGGTCTCTATATGGTGGTGTTGTAGGTTATACCTGAGCTGGTGTCTGACCTCTATGTGGTCTCTATATGGAGGTGTTGTAGGTTATATTGGCATTAGTATAGTGGCAGCGTACATGTGTCCCTGATTGTAAGAGTGAGGGAACACCTGACCTTGTGATAGGAGTTACACTTTCTTTCTTGCTGGTGATTATTTTAGAAGGTGGCGAGGTGCGGGACCAAGGGACGCATGGAGGGGGTTATTGTATGTGGGTGGAGGGGGATATTGTATGTGGGTGGAGGGGGATATGGATGGAGCTACTTAGCCCTGTGTCTATGATATGCTAGACTGACAGACGTGTGAGACAGACAGATATGTGACTCTCTTGCTATTGTACTACACAATACAGTTCTGTTTTGCACACTGTATTATGTGGTAAAATGGGCGCGTTTATGTCCGAGAGGCCGGTAATATTTTCATGTACAGTAGGGTGGGCCCCCCAAGATCAATTCCCCTGTGGGCCCCAGACCCCCCAGTCCGACACTGCTCCTATCTAATCCTACAAGGCAGAATGTAATACTGTAACTCCACAGACATATAGGTACTATTCTATACTTACCGTTTTAGTGGCCTGGGCCAATACACATCTTTCATCCGCCTGATGGAGATAATAACAGGTATTGCTTATACAGAATATAGAAATTCTTACTAACAGAAATGATACAACTATCATCATATATCATATGAGGTTATCAGACAATATTCTTAATACTGAATAATAATATACATACATGTAACACAGGAATAGCTCCATTTCATATTTTTTTTTTCTAGTTCCTACTCCTACGCTTTATGTTTTTGCTTCTGATGTTACTCCTCCTGTTCTTTCTTTTCCTTCTTTTCATTCTGTTGTTTCTCCTCCTGATCTTTCTTTTCCTTCTTATCCTTCTGATGTTCCTCCTCCTGATCTTTCTTTTCCTTCTTATCCTTCTGATGTTTCTCCTCCTGATCTTTCTTCTTCTCCTCTTCCTGATGTTTCCCATTCTCAATTTTTTCCTCCACTTCTCCTGTCTCTCTTTCTTCCTCTCTATTGGACATAAAACATAACATGTCTCATATACCAATAAATTCAGATATTGAAAGTAATGGAGACATGAATTATTAGTAAGTGAGAAAGGTGGCTCTAACATCACCAAGGGTTCTGGGACAATGGGCTCCAGCAGTATAAACCTGGCCCTGTTCTTGGTTTAAACTTACATTGTCTCCATGATCCAAGGTGGTGTCCATCGTCTTGTTCTTCTCATACAGTATAAATAGTTCTATTACCTGGAATTCCTCTACACAAGATGCCCCACACACACCCTCACACCAGCCCTATAAAGTATGATCTACTACATGGTTGGCCCCTTCTTATATTATTTATATCTGCAGCCAACAGTAATAATTGTATATCTGTAATGGCTACATAATCCGTTACAATTTATCTTAACCCCCTCCTCCCATTACATAATGGACATCCACAGCAACCAAGGGGGTCTCATATTGACTTCAATGGGGTTGCCATCGGGTTTGTGTTATGATGTCCATTTTCTTTAACCCCTTACCGCCGGAGCCAGTTTTGGCCTCTCTGACAGAGCCCTATTTTGGAAATTTGTCATGTGTCACTTTATGTGAGAATAACTTTTTGACACTTTAACCTATCCATGTGATTCAGAGATTGTTTTCTTCGTGGAAAAATTGTGCTATAAGATAGTAAGAAATTTTGGTCCAAAAAATTATTGTTTATTTGTGAAAAATATCAAATTATGGTGAAAAATGTGAAAAATTTACCAATTTCAAACTTCAAAAATTTCTGCATGTAAGACAGATAGTTATTCCACTCAAAATAGTTTATAACTAGTATCTACCATATATCTGCTGTAGTTTGGCATCATTTTTTTAAATGTCTTTTTTTTTTTGTTTACGACATTAGGGAGCTTATAAATTTAGTAGTAATTTTCAATTTTCAAGAAAATTTGCAATATACATATTTTTAGGGACCAGTCCAGTTCTAACATGACTTTGATTGACCTGTATGTTAGATACCCCATAAATGACCTCATCTAAGAAACTACACCCCTTAAAGTATTCAAAACCGAATTTAGGAAGTTTATTAACCCATTAGGTGTTTCACAGGAATTAAAGCAAAGTGGAAGTGAAATTTCAAAATTTTTCACTTTTTTTGCAGATTTTAAATTTTTATACATTATTGACAAGAATACGGTAAAATGTGATTCAGGGAAATGCAAATTGATATTGATTCCCCAGATTCTGCCGTTATCAGAGATAACACATATTGTGGCCCTAGTGCATTATTTGGCTCAACACAAGCCCCAGACTAGGAGGAGCACCTACTGGACTCTGGGGCCTCATTTTCATTACAATTTTATTTAGGGGCCATTTCAGGTTTGCGGACACCCTAAGGTTCCAAAACTTAATAAATACCCCTAAAAAGACCCCATATTGGAAACTACACCCCTTACGGAATATATCCAGAGGTGTAGTGAGTATATCGACCCCACAGGCGTTTCACAAATTTTTTTAGCGTTCGGCTCTGAAAATAAAAAAATATATTTTTTTCCAATAATCTGCAATTTTAGCAGAAAATTTTTAATTTTTACAAGGAATCTTGGAAAAAAAGCCCCAAAATTGTGTTACGCAATTTCTTCCAAGTTCGGCAATACCCTACATGTGGGTGTAAACTGCTGTTTTGGCGCATGGCAGGGGGTACAAGGGAGGGAGCGCTATTTGGCTTTTGGCGCACAGATATTGGTGGGGCCATGTCGCATCTGCAAAGCCCCCAAAGTACTTGAACAGGTGAAACCTCCCAGAAGTTTCCCTATTTTGCATTCAACACCCCTCAGGGATCTCATCTAAGGGTGTATTGTGCATTTTGGGCGCACAGGTGTTCCGTAGTTTTTTTTTTTAGCATTGGGCCATGGAAATGGAGGGGGGAAACGCAGTTCCGCCATTGTTTTTGGGCTTCATTTTTACAGTATTCGCCATACGGGATAAATGACGGGATAACTTTACTATGGGGGTCGTACAATTACAATTATATAAATTTTATATAGTTTTTTATGTTTTATTACTTTTACACAATAGAAGCGAGTTTTATAAAAAGTTGCGTTTTTATGTTGTCCTATTCTGACAGCCATAGCTTTCTTAATTTTTTGCATATGGAGCTGCTTGTGGGCTTGTTTTTTATGAGATGAGTTGATGTTTTTTATTGGTACCATTACGGGGGGCATGTGATGCTTTGATCACTTTTTATTAAGGTTTTTGTGAGGCATTTTGTACAAAATACAGCAATCCTGGTAGTGTTTTTTATTTTTATTTTTTACACCGTTCACTGTGCGTATAAATGACATGCTAGTTTTCCTCCAGCAGGTTGATACGATTACAGCGATACACCCTTTGTATATTTTTTTAATGTTTTACTGCTTTTACACCCAATAAAAATCACTTTTATTTGAAAAGGAAAACACGTTTTTGCTTTACCGCAGTCTGAGAGCCATAACTTTTTTTATTTTTCTGTTTATGGTGCTGTATAGGGACTTTTTTTTTTGCAGGATGAGTTGACGTTTTTATTGGTAACATTTTTGAGGGGGACAAGACTTTATGATCGCTTTTAAATCCGTTTTTTTGGAAGGCAGGGTGAAGAAAATACTGCAATCCTAGCAGTGTTTTTTATTTTTATTTTTAATAGCGTTCACCATGCAGTATCCGTGACAAGTTAGTTTTACTCTGTGGGTTGAGACGATTACGGTGATACCCAATTTATGTAGTTTTTTTATTTGAAAGTACAATTTTTTTGAAAAAAATTTTTTCATTGTGTAAAACAATATTTATGCATCGCTATCTTCTAATAGCCAGAACTTTTTAATTTTTCCGTATACAGAGCTGTGTAAGGACTTTTTTTGCGGGATGAACTGACGTTTTAATTGGTACAACTTTGGCATTTATATTAGTTTTTGATCGCTTTTTATTCCATTTTATGTGCTGCAGGATGTACAAAAATCGCAATTCTGTGACTGTTTTTTGTTTTTGTTTTTTACGGCGTTCACCGTACGGGTTAATTAACGTGACAGATTTATAGGGTGGGTCGCTACGCATGCGGCGATACCAAATATGGGTACTTTATTTATTTTTGATCTTTTTTGGGGCGATTGGCGTTTGTAAAGGGGAAAAGGGCGGTGTACGTGTTTTTATTTTATTTTTTGTGTTTGTGTTTTACTTTTTTACACTTTTTTTACTTTTTCACACTTTTTACACTTTTCCCCAGGGGGGAATTGCATAAACGATCGTCAGATCGTTCATGCAATAGGAGATCAGCATACAGCTTATAGCTGTATGCTGGTCTCCATGGCAACTGTCTGTCACGCTGCCCACAATGCATTGTGGGCATCGTGACGTCACCAGACAACCCGGATGCTGTCATTCAGCATCCGGGCTGCCTGGTAGGAGATCAGTACCGGCGCTTAGCGCCGTTACTGCGCCGGGATCGGCGGGCAGCAGGAGGTCACTCCTGCCGCCCGCAGCCGCGATGTCGCGACCACGATGTCGCGACATCGGGGGGTTAATCCCCCGCGGCCGGAGCTCACTCCGGCCGTGGGGATGCGGCATGATGCCAGCGGTAAAATACCGCCGGTTCCATGCCGCGATCTTGCGCGCTCCGCTTGTGAGCGCACAAGATCGCCTTGACGTACTCATACGGCAATTTGCGGGAACCCCTACCCGACATTGCCGTATGAGTACGGCAAATGTCGGTAAGGGGTTAAGGAAGCAATAGCAGAGCATGCTGTGCTACCTTTTCTGCTATTTTAGCTGGAATCTGCAACAGAGGCTCCAAACAGAACCTCCAACCCAGATGTGAACCAGACCTCAGTGCTTCATTAAGTTTAAAAAGGCTTGATTATTAAGGAGTTACTATAAACCTACTGGATCACAGTGAAGGACTTATTCTCTATCACCGTACAAGATAAAATCCCATATCATATCATCTACAGAAATACAGGTGCTGTTCTAAAATCACCCACTACCTCTGGAACCCACGCATATCTCCAGAACGGGCACCTGAAACTCCCTGTTATGAAAAGGGAAGTGGCCACACATGCGGGGTCACTCTCCATTCATTTCAATGGGAGTTCGAAGTACAGGTGAGCGGTTTCATTCGGCTGTACTTAGAACTCCTATTAAAATGAATGGAGTATGGCTGCACTAGCATGGCCACTTCTCTGTTGAGAATGAGGGGTTTCGGGAGCCAATTCTGGAGATAGGTGCAGGTCCAGAGGAAAGGATCCACATCATCTAAAGATTGGTGACATTTCATGTTGATTTTGTCATCAAGTATGTGATGGGACAACCCTTTAAGGCCATAAAATATTAAATTATTAAGGACTTATACTAAACTAACACTTGGGAATTACTCCTATAAACCTACAAGACAGAATGTAAGACCGTAACTGCATAGAAATATAGGTGCTATTCTATAATTACCGTTTTAGTGGCCTGGGCCAATACACATCTTTCATCGCCTGAGGGAAAAAAAATAAAAAGGTATTGCTTTAAAGAATATAGAAATTCTTACTAACAGAAATGATACAAACTATCTATCATATATCATATGAGGTTATAAGACAATATCCTTAATACTGAATAATAATATACATACATGTAACACTGGAATAGCTCCATTTCATATTTCTCTAGCAGAGCCGCCTCGTCCAGATGTATATCCTCTACTTCGTCCAGATGTTGCTCTTCCACTTCCTCCACTTTATGCTCCTCCTCCAGATGTTCCTCCTCTTTCTTCACCTCCTCCTCCAAATGTTTTTCTAACTTTCCTCCAGATGTTTCTTCTTTATTTCCCCTCAACTTTATGCTCCTCCTCCAGATGTTCCTCCTCTTTCTTCACCTCCTCCTCCACATGTTTCTCCTCTACTTCCTCCAGATGTTTATACTCCACTCCATTTACCGTGTCTTCCTCCTCCAGATGTTTATGCTCTGTCCCCTCCACCTCCTCTTCTAGATGTTTACGCTGCTCTTTCTCCTCTTCCAGATGTTTACATTCGCCTTCCTCCACCACCTCTTCCTCCTCCAGATGTTTACGTTCTCCATCCTCCACCAGATCTTCCTCCTCCAGATGTTTATGCCCGCCTTCCTCCACCACCTCTTCCTCCTCCAGATGTTTATGCTCGCCTTCCTCCACCACCTCTTCCTCCTCCAGATGTTTACTCTTGCCTACATCCACCACCTCTTCCTCCTCCTCAAGATAGTTCTGCTCCACTTCCTCCTTATCCTCCAGATGTTTACACTCCACCTTCTCCACCTCCTTTTTCTCCTCCCCCTCTTCCTCAACCTCGTCCTCCTCCAGATGTTCATAGTTCCACTTTTCCCTTTCTTTCTCTCCTTTTAAAAGAAAAGTTTTAACAATTTACAAGAGGACTGACTATCAAATGCACCAAACCCTTCTTCACTTATTACCTACTTTCTCTTTCCCAAACCCATAACCAAAACCCTCTGTATCCCATTTTCACTTGCCTTTCATGATGCCCATTTCAGTTACAAAGGGACACATTTATTATGGTATTTGCAGCAGAGTTGTGCCGCCATATGTGCCTAAATACCGCATTTATTATGTGTTTTAGACAGTGTTAAAAGCTTACACTGTCACAGTATTAGACGGGATTGATCAATTTGCCCCAAAATGCAGAGCTCTCTTACTTGTGATCTTGCTCAATCTTTTCCACCACTGCAGCCCTCTATAGTGCCAAAAAAACTATTAGTATGTACTACTTTTTTCCCAAACCCAACCCGTACCTGAAACTCCAAAAACCACACCCCTTCGAAACCTCTCCTGACTTTCTCCATACACTCACTCTCTCGTGCCAATCCTTAAGGAAAAGAAGGGATGAACAAAGAAAATTACTTAAATATCTTCTTGTATCAGAAGAAAGATTAAGATCAGGGGTAAATGCTGAGGACATTTAAGATATTAACCCCGAATACCTTAAAAGTACTTATTGACCAGCTACATTTTGTAGTTTTTGCCTCCTTATGTTTCAACCGTCATTGTTTTATGTGGGAGAAATTGTGTTTTTGGGAGTATAGTTTACCAATAAATTATTGCTGAATTTTTAAAAAAATTCTTTATTTTTTCTTTTTAATTATTTTTTTTACACCATTTACATTTCACACTAAATAACCTGTTAGATGAATCTATAGATTATTACGGCCGTGTACATGCCTAATATATGTAGGGATTGTTTTTTTCTTTGTGTAATGTACGCACAATAACTTTTTACTTTATTTTTACTACACTTTATAAGTTTTTTCTTTTACATTTTAAATCCCACTAAGGGTTGTCTACACGGCGTCTTGGGTCAGTGTGAACAAACGTTTTTAGATGTGTGTTTGAGTCCATTTAAACAGACCTAAACATATATCTAACAATGAGCTCTGCTCGCAATGTAAAACACGTATCGGCGTTCAGACGAGTGATCGCCGATGCGTCTTTCGGATCTGTTTAAAGAATTAACATGTCATTTCTTGGTCCCAAAGACGCAGCAGGAGCCCTATAATAAACTGTAGTTTATTATAGGGCTCCTGCTTCATCCAACACACATGCAAACACGCACCTGCATGTTGGGTACGTGTTGGATTTGTTTAGGATCCGATCACCGCTGCGTTTTTGGATACGATTTTCGGATCCAAAACAGATCCAAAATCAGATTCAAAAATGCTGTGTGAACAAGCCCTAAGGGATAAGATACAATTAGTAATATACTAGCATATTCATGTATGCTAACATATCACCTTCTGTGTCAGTATGACAGTGTGCCCTGACTGCAGGCTTGTTATACAGACAAGGGGATCTACTAGAGTAGACCCGGGGTGATGTTCCAGCGTTCCCTGGGCTCCACCCTGGTCACTGGGAGTGCCCTTTGATTATGCCGTGGATACGGACCGCAACAATCAAAGGATTAAGCGACAAGGATCGGAGGTTTCCTCTGTTTCAAGCCGCTTACAGAGACTGCCCTAGAAACGTCGCTGGTAACTACAGCTCTATTCCAAACACAGCTGTGGCTCCGGGAGCTGCAATACCCCTCTTTCTCCAGCGATGTCTTTTGGTGTCACTGCAGAAGAACGACCTGTTTTCGGCGCCGTCAAAAGGTGTGGCCGGTCATTGATTATGGAGCCCAAGGGTTGTACTTAGTTTTACAACCTTTTTTGCAACCCCCAACTGAATGTTCATAATGTCATGGTGCTGGGCAGAGCTAGTCATCAGATCATATTATGACATGGAGCAGCAGCATCTCCAGAGCCCAAAGACTGATGTATACAGAGGAAACCCGTCAGCTGGTGATATTTACAATAAATGGGCGGGGCTAGAATCCTGAACATCCGCTTACTTCATAATTTATCTACGGAACCTTTAGAAACCCGACAGGAATGTACAGAGGGGGAGCCCTCCGCTCTCCTCTCCTGATTTACCAGTATTTCCCCATAAATAACAATACAACTAATAACTCTGCACTATGTGGTTCTACAATTATTTCTCCTGGAAATGTGTAAATACATTGACAACTGGGTGTTAATTTAATTTTATGAGGTGTGTCCCAAAATATTCTGAAACTGCTGGTTGGACAACTTCAGACTGTGTAGGGATATATCCTATTGACAGAGAATAGTCCACCCACTTGTCTATGGTCACACCCAGTTGTCTGTTTATTCATACATTTCCTTGAGGGATTACAGAGGAACGACACCACACAGAAGTCTAATCTCTGCGACCTCATTTACTCTATCTAGTGATAGAGTGAGACAGAAAATAAATGGGTTGAATATTTTTATATGAGTGATTGAATGAATGAATAATTAATTAAGTGGGCGTATATTTGGTGGATAGATACATGAGGCGACAGGTATGAATGGGGCTGCCCCAGTAGTATAGTGCCTTTTCAGTCTGAAAACTGGCGCATCCCTGTTCGCTCTATTTTTAACCATGCACACTCCAATATCAGGTGCATTACAAAGCACTCGCGGCTCTTTGTAATGCGCCTGAGATCGGTGGTGCGCTGGAGGCGTCACACTATGACCCTACGAAGCTACACATTTATGACTTTTGAACGGCAAATCTAGGCGCATTACTGCTTTAAAAAAGTGGTTTACCTGACTCTGAATTGTTGCTTTGTAGCCAGAAAGTGCTAAATCTATGACCCGCAGTAGAACAGGATCATAGATTCAGGAGCTTTCTACACTACTAATGCGCGCAAAAAAATGGCGCCTGAGCTCCAAAAATCATACATGTCGCTCATGATTTTTTTAGACAGACTGATAGGTAGATGGACAGTTGGAGGAGATGGTTTGGTGATAGGAGGGGAGTTGATCAGGGAGGGAATGAATGGGACGGGACTGATGGAAACAGATTATTACATAAAAGGAAGGTTTCCAACATTTATGAAATTATGAAAGCAGATGAAGACAGAGGAGGCCAGACACAGGAAAGGGGACACAGTTGGAGCCTAAGCACAAAGGGACCCTTTCCTGCCAAACCCCTACCTGCAGACCCTCAAAGAATTTTCAGCTCTGCGGCTCCTTAAATAAGGTATGCGATGTCATAATAACTGGGCGGGCTAGAACTCAGGTAATACTGTGACATCACCAGGTAATAACTAATGTATGCAGAGGAGCGGTCAGCTGTGATGTCATAATAACTGGTCGGGGCTGAAAGCCAGATCATTTCATTACATCACAGGCAGCAGATGTATGGTGGATGGTGGATGGATGGATGGTGGATGGATGGATTGATAGATGAAGAGAGAGATTGTCAGAATGATGGATAGTTAGCTGAATGGACATATTAGAGAACAATAAACCATTACAATTCTCGTGTCTATGTCTCCAATGAACTTCTATAATATTATACCATCTCACCTGATATAATGGAGATGAGGCTGGAATTGTCTCCAGTATGAAGTGTCTCACAGCCCCAGGACAAGCATCATGTGGCCATAGTTATAAGGGCTGAGATGACAATATTGGGTTCACTCATTTTTGGGGTTTATCAGTAATTAATAAGTAAATGATGTTATATAACACACACAGAATATAAAGAAGAACTCTGCCCAATGGGTAATATCAACCAAGATATGCGAAACATGAGGGTCCCGGTTTTTTGGGAAATGGGGTCACTTGTTGACAAGGTTGTGTCTGTAACCTCTATAGAATTCACAGAGGGAAGTTGCCAACCCTTTCCTTTCTTAGTTTCATATTTTTTCCTTCCACCTTCCAAGAGCAAGAACTGTTTTACTTTTTTGTCAACATCGCCATAATATTGCTTGTCTATAAGTTGAATTTTTATGGTATAATTTAATAGTCATGTGTTGACAAGTTAATTAACCCTTTTTAGGGTGTAACAGTGTTCAGATTTTTATGGAAAGGTTCCCGTTTAGAGAGGTTGGTTTTGGGACGGGTTCCCTGAGGTTATGCTATAGGATTTTGTAGAGCTTAATGTTGAAGGGTGTTATAGGGTCAGCTGTCCCCTGTATTTTTGTATTACACTGCATGTATATGGAACAAGGATATCAATATTATTGATACTTGTGCGTGGTATTGCGGCTTTATAGTTGCTTAAAGCCACCATGGAGTGTTTGGACTAAAGGTAGCTCCGCTGATCTCCCTGGCAGGCTGAAGGCGTTAGGCCTTCAGCCTGCCGGGCGCCGGCCCCTACTGCTGACGTAGGCCTATGCAGGGCAGCAGTAGGAGACAGCGGCAGCTCGGAGTGGCCGGGAGCTGGAGCCAGGTAAGTAGCTGTTTTTTGTTTGTTTTTTTTAAACTACCTAGTGGGCCCTGGCTACCTAAAGGGGCCCTGGCTAACAAAGGGGGGCCCTGGTTATCTAAAGGGGGGCCCTGGCTATCTACAGGGGGGCCCTGGCTATCTAAAGGGGGGCCCTGGCTACTAAAGGGACCCTGGCTAACAAAGGGGGGCCCTGGCTATCTAAGGGGGGCCCTGGCTACCTAAAGGGGGCTGGGCTATTTTAAAGGGGGGCCCTGGCTACCTAAAGGGGGGCCCTGACTATCTAAAGGGGGACCCTGGCTACCTAAAGGGGGGCCCCGACTACCTACAGGGGGGCCCTGACTACATAAATGGGGGCCCTGACTGGCCGGGACAAGTCATCAAGGCGGTGTGGACCGGATGCAGAAGAAAAAAAAGGGAAAAAGAACGGAATCATTTAGAGAAGAGAACGATTCATCAGATAAGACGTCTCCGGTGAGTCCCTGATGTCAGGGATTATTTTACTTCTATATTGGATCAGTGCTGTATTCACTGTAATGTGACCTGAGCTGGTACCTGACCTCTATGTGGTCTCTATATGGGGGTGTTGTAGGTTATACCTGAGCTGGTGTCTGACCTCTATATGGTCTCTAAATGGCAGTGTTGTATGTTATACCGGAGCTGGTGTCTGACCTCTATGTGGTCGCTATATGGGGGTGTTGTAGGGTATACCTGAGCTGGTGTCTGACCCCTATTGTGGTTCTATTTGGGCGGTGTTGTAGGTTATATCTGAGCTGGTGTCTGACCTCTATGTGGTCTCTATATGGCGGTGTTGTAGGTTATACCTGAGCTGGTGTCTGATCACTATATGGTCTCTATATGGCGGGGTTGTAAGTTATACCTGAGCTGGTGTCTGACCTCTATGTGGTCTCTATATGGCAGTGTTGTAGGTTATACCTGAGCTGGAGACGGACCTCTATGTGGTTTCTATATGGCGGTGTTGTAGGTTATACCTGAGCTGGTGTCTGACCTCTATGTGGTCTCTATATGGTGGTGTTGTAGGTTATACCTGAGCTGGTGTCTGACCTCTATGTGGTTTCTATATGGCGGTGTTGTAGGTTATACCTGAGCTGGTGTCTGATCACTATATGGTCTCTATATGGTGGTGTTGTAGGTTATACCTGAGCTGGTGTCTTACCTCTATCACTATATGGTCTCTATATGGCAGTGTTGTAGGTTATACCTGAGCTGGTGTCTGACCTCGATGTGGTCTCTATATGGCGGTGTTGTAGGTTATACATGAGCTGGTGTCTGATCACTATGTGGTCTATATATGGAGGTGTTGTAAATTATACCTGAGCTGGTGTTGGACCTCTATGTGTTCTCTATATGGAGGTGTTGTAGGTAATACCTGAGCTGGTGTTGAACCTCTATGTGGTCTCCATATGGCGGTGTTGTAGGTTATATCGGCGTGGGTATAATGCCAGCGTACACGTGTCCCTGATTGTAAAAGTGAGAGAACACCCTTTCTTACTGGTGTTTATTTTAGAAGGTGGCGAGGTGCGTGACCAAGGGAAACATGGAGGGGGATATTGTATGTCGGCTAGTGGTGGGGGGATATGGATGGAGCTACTTAGCCCTGTGTCTATGATATGTTAGACTGACAAATGTGTGACTACATTGTACTACACAATACAGTTCTGTTTTGCACACTGTATTATGTGGTAAAATGGGCGCATTTACGTCCGAGAGGCCGGTAATATTTTCATGTACAGTAGGGTGGGCCCCCGAAATCAATTCCCCTGTGGGCCCCAGACCCCCCAGTCCGACACTGGGTGTGGCAGTATTATTTAGTCACTATGTGCTGGTGATATGTGGTCATGATGTTGAGGTGTTATTCAGTCACTATGTGGTGGTGATATGAGGTCATGGTATTGTGGTATTATTCAGTTACTGTGGTTATATGTGGTCATGGTATAGTGGTATTATTTAGTCACTGTGTGGTGGTGATATGGGGTCATAATAGTGTTGTATTATTTGATCTTTGTATAGTGGTATCATTATTAGTCTTGGTTTTGTCAGTAACAATATGGTGATATTTACCCCCTGTATAGCAGTATTATGTGGTCACTGTATGACCATTATATAGTGGTATCATCCATAGAATATTGTCTCACAGCGATTTCTATGGGTTTATGTATATAGAATACATTACTTTATATAAATACATCTTTATAGACCCCAGTAATGCCGCTGTTGTGTCGGCGCTGGTCTGCTGGAGGAGGCATGATTCTTTTTAGGTGAGGTGGGGTTAGAGGTATGTCCTACTGGGATGTCATTTGTTTGGGTGTGTTTAGAGGCATGTCCTGGTGTAATGTCATTTATTTGGGTGAGGTTGGATACATGGCCTGAAGTGTCCCTCTTTGCCCCCTCTAAAAGTTGGGAGGTATGCCTATATATAACAAAGTTCAACTTCTCCTTGTCTGTCAAATTCTGCTCTTAGATATGGCACCATAAACCACCTGAAAGGTTCTAATTAAGTACTTTAGGAGAGTTTTTTTGTGGACAGCGTATGCGGCATTATAAGGGAACCTGTTGGTGGTATTATGTGTGAAGTATTGTGAAGTATATCCATCACAATAACAAAGAAAAAAGTGACATGAAACGAAAATAACACATTCATAATTGAAATGAAATTTTATTGACTATGTTATGCAAATTAATAGAAAAAGACCACAGAGATTCAAAAGGCCTAAAAACACTACAGAAATCACATTCCAGAATAATTTAAGAAACTTGAAGACACCATGCATGTGATACTAAAAGCATATAACCTAATTGCATTCAAGGATATAAAGAATTAATAAAGCATAAGTAAATACAGTACATATATTAAATCATCTATGTTGCAATGGCAAAAAAGTTTCAGAAAATTTATACTAAGATGTTAAACATAAAAATATTGCAATGTATCATTTGTATTGCTCCATGTACATTTGGAGAAATTTCTGTGCATATCGCCAAACCACTTCGTCTTACTCAAGTAGTAAATGTACAATAGATCAAATAGACTCAAAAATGTCATTCCTCTGCTAACATGCTTGAACTTTGAATTTTTGAAATAAATTTCCTTTTATTTCTATGAAAACTTTAAATTTGAAATTTTTTTACATAATTACCATATGACTGACCCATATATGAACATTATGAGGACTTTATTAAAACTAGTGCAAAAAAAACAAGGAATTGCCTATAGGAACCAGTCAGTGTTCATCTCTGATTTTTTTTTTATACTTCTTTGTAAAATTGTGGCAGCAACCTGTTTGGTTGTAGTGAAAACTGATCCACGTTTCCTTTGTACTATTTCCAATAACTCTTCCTCATTGTAGTAGCTGATTTTTCAGTTTTTACAGGATTATTCCTTTGAAAATGTTTCCATTATTTATGGAATGCCTTTCTCCATTTAAACCACATCCATGAGAACAGTCCTAAACAAAATCACAGCAGCATGCCAGTTTCAAAGGTGATATCACTATAGTAACTAAGTCACCTTCTTTTCTAACTTGTTTAGAAAGACGTCATAGAATATATTTTATACTTGTCAGGTCCTATTGTTAAGATATAACTGACCTAATTACACTACAAAATTGCTGTAGAAAAAAATAGTAAAACAAAACAGTATGTACAGATCTTCACACAAGTCACTAATAATTGATAAAGGAAATCAAATCAGACAAATTAGTCAAAAAATCTCAGACTTGGTCATTTATTTAATTAATTAAGAAAATGATCCAATATCATATATCTTTTAGTGGCAAAACTGTGTGGACCTTTACTCTGGTATAAACAACTTGTGCAGCAAAGACGGCATCTAAATGTCTCTACTAATTGTATATTGGTCCTACATATCAATTTATGGGAATTTTGACCTATTCCTCCATATAAAACAGCTTCAGCTCTTTTATTTTGATGGCTTTCCTCCTATGAACTCTTCATTTCAGGTTAATTTTTATTGGAATAAGGGCAGTACCTTAGCTAGTCCATACAAAAATGTTAACTTTATTATTCTTTAATAGGGTTTTCTCAGCATGCTGTTTCAGGCTGTGGGTGGTTCTTATTCTGTTAGCGATGTATGTTAGAGAACTCCCTGATAAGTGTGAGCAGCAGTTTCTGCACAGGCAAATGGTAGATAGTGAGATTACTATATTCAACACCAGTTGCATGTGGAGGTCTAGTGAGGAAGATGCAATGGATGTGCTTTAGCTAGTTTATTGACTATATGTTCAGAGATGAAATATAGAGGTCAAAACAATTTCCCTTCTCCAGCTTTGTGTAACATGGCTGGACAAGATGGAGATACAGCAGAAATGTGACAGGATGTGACCTCACAGAACAGGAGGAGTAACAGAAAGCAAAGCATAAGGGAATTATATTATCAGTGGCTTACATAACCATTTACAAACAGTGGCCACAGGATGGCAAGAAACACATTAAACATAGTATGCAACAGACATAACATTGAATACACATATAATAAATTGATCCCAATTGGAAGCCATAGCTGGGATGGTACACTCCATGGGATTTCACTATTTTCACTGACACTATGGAGTAATGTCCATATGGTATTCCAACGATGATTCTAGAATCTAAAAGACAAAAAAATGCAAAGCAAAACACAACAATAACATGGAATGGATGGACATGGAAAGTCCAATGGCTATATGCCTGCTCCATGGTGCAGGTGACTATTCTCGGGATAGTCCAGTGGTTCAATGACTATGAATGACTTTGTGTTGGCCTGCAGCTTTTAAAGCATCCTTGGTGAAATGTTTGCTTTGGTGCTTACCCCTTTCATGATAATGTCCTATCAGCAGGGTAGTAGATGGTGATGGCCAGGAATAATAAGAGAATTCCTTACTGACTTCTCTGGCTTTGCCCTTGTGATGGTGCATGCAATATTTAGCCATTTGGAGAAGTGTTCAAAGTGATGACAGCCCAAACCAGACCTCTATTTGGACTTGATGACAATGGTACTTACTTCAGGATGAATCTTTGGATCATTGTCAGGGTGTTGGAGACTGAAGACGTCTTGAGCAGAGGTTTCTATACTCTCATTCAGCAGGAACTATGGACCTGTCAACCAACAAGAATTTGCAAAGGCTTGGCTTGGTGACAATGCTGGCCTGGTGGCACAACCTGCAGGATTGACATGAGATGGAACACAGTGCCATTGTTCAGGTTTAGGGGACTTTCTAATCCTTTCAATGCAGTAACTGACAGACATAAAAGCGTTTTGACTGTATATATAATGTAGAACAACCTTGCTGTCTGTGTAAAACTGAATGTCATCCACATGAGCATATAGCTCATGCTGTATAAAGTCTACAATCTCTACAGCTAGTACAGTTCCCCAAAGTTCAAGCCTAGGGATGGTATGCTCAGGCTTGGGAGCTAATATGGCTTTCCTGAATAAAAATTCAACATGAGCTTTATTGTAAGAGTCTATTACCTTCAAGTAGGCGACAGCTGCTATGGCCTCAGTAGATGCATCTGAGAAGATATGGATTTCCTTTTTTTGGCTTGTGCAAGAGATGCTGGAGTGTAGCATTGTGGTAGTTGAATCCTATGTAAGGCATGTGTAATGAAGAGGCGGATTCGCTGGACCACTGCAAGCGATGATAGCTAAGCCACGTCAGGGAGCGGAGTCTAAGTAGCCCCCGGTATTCACCAGAGCCCGCCGCAAAGCGGGATGGACTTGCTGCGGCGTGAGGCTACCAGGTCGCTACCCCTGACGTGACTTGCTTGCGATGGCGGCCGGGGTACAGCGTGGTACAAAGTCGTAATCCAGAGGCGTAGTCGGGGACAGGCAGAAGGTCAGGGCAGGCGGCAGAGGTTCGTGGTCAGAGACAGGCAGATGGTCAGGGCAGGCGGCAAACAGGCAAGGTCAGGAAATGTAAGCAAGCGGACTGGTACACGGGTGATCAATACAGAACTCCAATACTCTCTAACCCACGGAAAACACACCAACGGACTGGCAGGAAATGCTGGAGGCGTATTCCTTAAATAGAACCGACAATAGACCAATTATCGGGACGCTGGCCCTTTAAATCCAGCGAAGCTGTCGCGCCCGCGCCTTAAGCAGCGGACAGGCGGCCGGGACGGGCAGGAGCAGTGTTCACAGGAGCGTGGACGGGTAAGTGAAGCAGCGCAGGAGCCCGGACCGCAGAGGGATGGTCGCGGGCAGCCGCAGCACCCACGCCGGACCCCCTGCGGGCAGGGGGGCGATCGCGGGGAGCAGCGGCGCCCGCAACCCCCGTGACAGTACCCCCCCTCCTTAGGTCTCCTCCTCTTTTTTTGGAACCTAGAGAGGAGGTCAGGAGATAGGTTGGCCTCAGGTTCCCAGGAACGCTCTTCCGGCCCGAACCCCTTCCAGTCAATGAGAAAGAACCGCTTCCCCCTCACTGTCTTCTCCGCAAGCACCTCCTTGACCTCAAAGATGTTATCAGAGTTGGCCACAGGAGAAGGCGAGACAGACCCCCGGGAGAAGCGATTCAGCACCACCGGCTTGAGGAGAGAGACATGGAAGGCGTTCGGGATACGCAGGGTAGGAGGCAAGCGAAGCTTGTAGGATACTGGGTTTAGTCGCCGAAGTACCACAAAAGGACCTACGTATTTAGGGCCTAACTTGTAGCTGGGCACCTTGAAGCGGATGTACTTGGTGGACAACCAAACCCTATCGCCTGGCTCAAATAGGGGCGGGGGCCTACGGTACCTGTCAGCCTGGACTTTGGTGCGAGCAGAAGCCCGTGGCAGGGCCTGTCGAGTGAGCTGCCAGAGAGCTTTGATGTCCCTTACTTGGGCATCCACGGCGGGGACATGACACGAGGTAGCTAGGGGGAGGGGTGGGCGGTGATGTAACCCAAAGACAACAAAAAAGGGGGAGGCCCTAGCGGATTCTGAATCAAAAGAGTTATAGGAAAACTCTTCCCAGGGGAGAAGATCAGAAGATCAGGAGGTGCAGGCCAGAACAAAGTCCCTGACATATTGAGCAAGGGTAGGCCACCAGTAATAACGGGAGACCAGTTGTAGCGACCTATGGACTCCTGGATGCCCAGCTGTACGAGAAGAGTGTCCCCACTTCAGGATTCTAGGCCGCAAGGCAGGACGCACATACGTCTTCCCGGGAGGTAGGTGTTGGAGATCCCGTGATGAGTCGTTCTAGGGGGACAATGTGCTGAGGAGAAGACTCAAGACCCACCGTATCTGAAGAACGAGATTTTTCTCGGCCAGCCGAAAATGTAGACGGAAGTCAAAACGGGCAAAGAAGAGTGACCATCTGGCTTGCCGGGGGTTCAGGCGTTGAGCCGACTGAAGATATAGGAGGTTCTTGTGGTCCGTGAAGATGTCAATAGGGTGGCGAGCCCCCTCCAGCAGGTGACGCCATTCTTCTAGAGCCAGCTTTATGGCCAGTAATTCGCGATCACCAATGGTATAATTCTTCTCGGCAGGAGAGAACGTTTTGGAGAAAAAACCACAAGTATGTAGTTTACCAGAGGAGGATCTCTGCAGGAGGACAGCGCCGGCACCGACAGAAGAAGCATCCACTTCCAGAATAAAAGGGCGGTTAGGGTCTGGGCGAGACAGGACCGGAGCCGACGCGAATGCAGCTTTGAGCCGGTTGAAGGCTTCTTGAGCTTCTGGAGGCCAGGATTTGGGATTGCCGTTTTTCTTAGTTAGAGCCAACAAGGGAGCCACAAGTGTAGAGAAGTGTGGGATAAATTGTCTATAATAATTGGCAAATCCCAAAAAATGCTGAATGGCCCGAAGGCCCACCGGTTGTGTAACACTGCGGAGAGTTTAGAAGGATCCATCCGGAGGCCCTTATCTGAGACGATGTACCCTAAGAAGGGTAAGCTGGTACGTTCAAAGAGGCACTTCTCCGGTTTGGCAAAAAGCTGATGGGTGCGGAGTCGCCTGAGGACCTGGCGGACGTGGTGGCGATGAGTCTCGAGATCAGGGGAAAAAATTAGAATATCGTCCAAGTAAACAATCACACAGACGTAGAGTAGGTCCCGAAAGATCTCATTGACAAGGTTCTGTAAGACAGCAGGGGCGTTACAGAGACCGAATAGCATAACCAAATACTCGAAGTGGCCATCCCGCGTATTAAACACCGTTTTCCACTCATCGCCTTCTCGAATGCGGATTAAGTTATAAGCACCGCGTAGATCCAGCTTGGAAAAGATTTTTGCGCCTCGCAGGCGGTCGAAAAGTTTGGAGATCAAGGGCAGAGGGTAGCGTTTTTTTATCGTAATTTTATTTAAGCCCCGATAGTCGATGCAGGGCCGGAGAGACCCGTCTTTTTTCTCCACGAAAAAGAAGCCGGCTCCTGCCGGAGACGAGGACTTACGAATGAAGCCTTTACGGAGGTTCTCCATGATGTACTCAGACATAGCCTTAGTCTCCGGGACGGAGAGGGGATAGACCCGGCCCCGGGGAGGAGTACAGCCAGGTTGCAGATCAATGGGACAATCATAAGGCCGGTGTGGAGGAAGCGTTTCAGCCTGCCTTTCTGAAAAGACGTCAGCAAAGTCCCAGTATGGCGTAGGTAGGCCTGGTGGAGGCTTGGTAGATTTCAGGGAGGCGACCTGAGGAGCAGGTTGTGGCTTCGACAGGCAACGCGAGAGACACGCGGAACCCCAACGCATGACTTCACCTGTGCTCCAATCCAAGGTCGGGGTATGGTCCTGCAACCATGGGAGGCCCAGAAGAATTTCGGAGGAGGATCGAGGCAGGACGAGAAGTTGCAAAGTCTCCTTGTGAAGAGCCCCAATCTGCAAGGAGAGGGGGGCAGTACGGAAGCGGATAGCGTCCTTAAGGCATTCGCCACTGACCGACGAGACAAACATAGGTTTCTGCAACGGAATCACTGGGAGACGAAACCTGGTCACAAGTTCGTGGCTTATGAAGTTTCCTGCCGATCCTGAATCAATAAAGGCGGAGGCCTGAAAGGTGCTGTCTGGTGAAACACCAACTAATACGGGCATGGTCAGACGGGGAGAGGCCGCTCTGACACCTAGGGTCGCCTCTCCTACGAGCCCTAGGTGCGGAAGTTTCCCGGGCGCACCGGACAGTCCCCAATAAAATGGCCTGAACCGCCACAATAGAAACACAGCTGCTTCTGGCGACGCTGTGACCGTTCCTCCTGGGACAGGTGGGCTCTCTCAACCTGCATAGGTTCTTCCTCGGCGACCATCGGAGGAGGAAGAGGTGGCCGCTGGAACGTGGGAGCCAAGCGGGGTAAGCGGCGTGGACGGACGACCTCCCGTTGAAGGCGGAGCTCTTGTTGCCTTTCGGCGAACTCAATATCAACTCGGGTGGCTAAGTGGATTAAGTCATCCAAAGCAGCTGGTAGATCCCGAGCGGCGAGCTCATCCTTGATTTGTCCCGAGAGACCTTGCCAGAACGTCACCACCAAAGCTTCATTATTCCAGTCCAGCTCCGAAGCGAGAGTGCGAAACTGCACCGAATACTGACCGACCGTGGTGTCGCCCTGACGCAGCCGAAGCAGTGCTGCGGCGGCCGAAGAAGTACGGCCTGGTTCCTCGAAGACCGTGCGGAACCCCCGGAGGAAGGTTTGGAGGTCAGCAGTCAGAGGATCCCCTCGATCCCATAGTGGCGTAGCCCAAGCCAAGGTATCTCCAGACAAGAGGCTGATTATGAAGGCCATTGATGCCCCATCATCTCTAGGTGAATGGAGCACTGGCTGATGAACCCACGGCATTTCTTGGGGTCTCCATCGTAGCGTGATGGGAGCGGCAGATGCAGAGTGGGTCCAGAAGCCGGAGCAGGTTGAGCAATGGATGCCGGAGCAACGGATGCAGGTGCGGCGGCGGCAGCAGGTGGAGGTAGACGGGCCGCAAGGTTCTGCATCATGGCCGCTAGCTGGTCAATACGTTGGCTCTGCTGGGCGACTGCCGTCGTGACATCCCGGAGGTCGGGCAGAGGTACCCTGGCGGAATCCATGGCCAGTCCGTACTGTAATGAAGAGGCGGATTCGCTGGACCACTGCAAGTGATGATGGCTAAGCCATGATAGGGAGCGGAGTCTAAGTAGCCCCGGCATTCACCAGAGTCCGCCGCAAGTGGGATGGACTTGCTG
Organism: Phyllomedusa bahiana; assembly: GCA_025379985.1. NCBI lineage: Eukaryota > Metazoa > Chordata > Amphibia > Anura > Hylidae > Phyllomedusa > Phyllomedusa bahiana. Next base: position 57,120 of record JAODAL010008278.1, on the reverse strand, counting down.
CGGTGTGAGGCTACCAGGTCGCTACCCCTGACGTGACTTGCTTGCGATGACGGCGGGGGTACAGCATGGTACAGAATCATAATCCAGAGGCATAGTTGGGGACAGGCAGAAGGTCAGGGCAGGCGGCAGAGGTTCGTGGTCAGAGACAGGCAGATGGTCAGGGCAGGCGGCAAACAGGCAAGGTCAGGAAACGTAAGCAAGCGGACTGGTACACGGGTGATCAAGACAGAACTCCAATACTCTATAAACTCACGGAAAACACACAAACGGACTGGCAGGAAGTGCTGGGGCGTATTCCTTAAATAGAACCAGCGCCCGACAATAGACCAATTATCGGAACGCTGGCACTTTAAATCCAGCGAAGCTGTCGCGCACGCGCCTTAAGCAGCGGGCACGCGCGCGGCGGCCGGGATGTGCAGGAGCAGCGTGGACGGGTAAGTGAAGCAGCGCAGGAGCCCGGACCGCAGAGGGATGGTCGCGGGCAACCGCGGCACCCGCGCTGGACCCTCTGCGGGCAGGGGGGCGATCGCGGGGAGCTCGGGGCCCGCGACCCCCGTGACAGCATGTAGAGATTCTTTCCAAGACTTCCACTTTCACGGTTTGTTGGAAGGCAGTGGGGCATCCCAGTCCTCAATAGACTCTGAGAACTGCCTTAACAGAAATTTTCTTTGTGCAGTCAAGGGCGCTACAAATCCCATTGGATCATATAGGCTGTTTACTACTGAGAGAACACCACACTGAGTAAATGGTTTATCTCTACAGTACAATTAAGGTGAAAACCAATGGAATCATTCTGCAAGTCCCACCTCAAACCCTGACTTCGCTGCAGTGGTGGGTTGTCAAGGCCTAGGTTCAAGTCTCTGAATTCTGTGGCATGATCACGGAGTTGAAAGGCTTTCATGACGTCAGCACTATGGCATACCTCCCAACTTTTAGAGACTGCAACGAGGGACACATCAGCCCATGCCTATAACCACGCCCAAACATGTGACATCCCACCAGGACACGCCTCTAACCACAGATCATGTCCAACCCCTTCAGCAGACCAGCGCCAACACAACAGCAGCAGCATTACTGGGGTCTATAAAGGTGTAATTATATATAGTATTGTTTATACAGAAATCTATACAAACAGCTGTAATGTTCTATGGATGATACCTCTATATAATGTCCCCATCAAAACAGCAAACATCTCAGTGGAATCCAATGGATCCCATTATGAGTCAATGGGGTCTACTGGGTGCCGCGAGTGTCCATCGTCTGACTGATCTGGAGCTGCTGGTATGGTTTCCATTTAGATGAAAACCATGACAGCAGTAGGAACAGAGTCTTATTAATTATAATGTTCTGTCTCAGGTTTACGGCTCCCTGTGCACCACTCAGACACATACTGCAGCACGGCGGGATAAGACACACCACACAAGTTGACTATGTTCGGTCTATTTTAGCACATGGCGGCTACACCACAATATGCTTCACTGCTTCTTGACAATTAGACAGGGCAGGGAGGTATATATGTGAGAGATCGGACTTGTAGTATAAACCTAGGCTGGGGCTCTAGTATAGATGGGTGTAAACGAGCGTTTTATGCACACAGTTATCAGAAGGTAAATGGTAGAGGAGTACATAGAGCAGCACTGCATTTATCTGCAGGCACATATGGAGGCTTTAGTGTAGCATCAGCAGCACAGTATATGAATTATAGAAGCAGACAGATATCTGGGGATTTTGAGCTGCATTGTTCAGTAGCAGGCAATATTTGATGCAAAAATCTGCCAGATACTGTACAATGCTGCACTAAATGCCCAACATCATCTGCCTGCTACTATAGCTCATATGCTGTGCTGCTGAAGAGGGTGCTTTACTAGAGCATCTTACAGTACATTCAGTATAGCAACCTTGTAGATGTATGGAAAGGGTTGTGTACTTATGCACTTGCGAGTGTCAATATCAATATGCGGGAAAGACCAAGAGACAGTTAAAGGGGTTTTGCCACGAAGTAAAATTGACGTGGGAAGTTTGAAAATTAAATAATAAACATTTTCCCCATTCATTATTATTAAAAATTCGGCACCGTTTTTGTTTTAGCTGCTCCTTTAGTGATCCATTGTTTACAGCTCGTCTCCAGGGGATACGACCAGGGCTGAGAGCTCCTTAGTCCTTAGCACATGCTCAGACATCGCCTCTCTTATCAGGTTGCTACTGAGTGTTCGAATCCCGGGTGCTGTCATTCTACTCCTGTTAGTTAGTAAGAAGTCAAACAGTGCAAATAAAAAAAAAAAAAAAAGAGACCTCAATGAGGTCTGTGCATTGATAAAGAGGAAAAAAAATCCACAGGTTAAGTTCCTGCAGGGATTTGAACCAACGACCCTTGTGCTGTAAAGCAAAAATGTTACCTATGAGCTACAGTACAGTTCTCCACATAAACAGACTTTTCTTTCACCAGAGAGAGAAAAGGCCTGGTGATGTCATCCTGCGGGGTCACATGATATGCAATTCAAACATATCACACACGCCCCCTTCTGAGCACACACAGCTGAAGAGCTGGATGCAGGAGGTATGAAATGAGATCGTGGCAAAACCCCTTTAAGATGGAGGATTTGAGAACATCAAGGAAACATTAGGAATCAGAGAGACACCCCGCTGGCAAAATATATCTGGGATTTACATGTCACAGGTTTAAAATTCAACATCATTGAACAAATAAGGATTTCACCCAGGATGAGGGATGTGGATAATAAGCTTCTTACAAAAGCAACGGAGTGGACATACCGGTTGAGGACTATCCAGCCGAGGGGGCTTAATGAAACTCTGTATTTTGGGTGTTTTATTTCAGGATGACCACCGGCGGGTCACCTTCCATGGTTATCTGGATATAATTATCCTAACCATAAATTATAACAGTGTGTATTCTGGACATATCATGATAATAAGACGGGAGGTCCTTATGTATCTATATATCTTTTAAGGTGGGACCTAATGGATTCCCAGTGTGACATTATTTGTCCCCATTATCCCCATAGATACTGATCTTTTTTTTTTTTTCTTGTCTGGTCTCTAATTAGTGGACCAGGGATTTCTAGGGTTGGGTAGGAGGTTCCTGTGTCGGGCTGCTCTTTTCAGGGCGATTTCCCTATGTTAGGCAGGGTTATAGCTTGTCAGGGTTTTCTAGGGATATATATATATTTTTTTTTTTATTATTATTTATTTATATTTTTATTGGTGCCTTCATGAAAGTTAAGTTTTAGTATTATGATCCATTTTTTGAGCATTAAATGCTCTGAAACTGCTGCACATTACAGAATAATTGACACAACGCTGGAAACAGCATGTCTGTCACTAACTTGTGCTGCCCTGCACAAGTTGGCATAATCAATGTGACCGGTTCCCTTTAAAGTTTCTCCATTTGTACATAGCCAGACTGTGATTTGATGGAGTCCAAACTTTTTAGAGATAGTTTCTAATCTTTTCTAGTCTGAGAAGCATCAACAATTCTTTTTCTGAGGTTCTCAGAAATCTTATTTCTTTGTGCCATAATACACTTCTACAAACGTGTTACGAAGATCATACTATTGATAAATCTGCCCCACTGGGTCTGTTTCTCACAGGTGTACTAGCAAAACCTGTTCCTGGTGGCCTATACATTTTCTCTGTCTCACCTACTCCTTAATTTTTACTTTTTAACTCTCTTCCTCTTCTTCCCGATGATGTCCCACCATCGTCTGTCCAAAATAAGAACTATAGGTCCCAAATCTACAGGCAACTCATGAGGATATGCAACTGAACATTCATTGGTTGTGTCACCAAGGCAACTAGCCAATATCCAGAGGTGTGATGACAATAAACTAAAACAGCAGCATAAGTGGTAAAGAATTAAAGGGATAAATAATATCAATATATATCAGAGAACCCACATAGTAGTATTGTAGAGTGGAAAACACCAACTGCAAAAATAAACAATGGTTTTGTACCTCAGTGGGCCCCCTCAACATGTAACCCAGAAAGCCCCATTCAGATAAATAACACAGAGATGTCTGCAACAATACTGCTTTGCGTGAACATACCCTTTAAGTATTATTCCCATCTTGTAGCATGCACTATGAGGCCAGCTCATAACTTGCTACCAGCCAACCTCAGTATATATGGAAAAGGCCGCGCTTGTGGAGCTCTTCCCTGTTAACTTCTATGGATGTTACTAATATTCATATATTCATTTCAAGCTACTAACCATGACCTACAAGGCTCTCCATGACCTCTCCCCTCCATACATCTCTGCCCTATTTTCCAATTATCTCCCCCCACGCACTCTCCGCTCCTCACAGGACCTTCTCCTCTGCTCTCCCCCTTATCAGCTCCTCACCAACAACCGTCTCAAGACTTCTCCCGTGCTTCACCCACACTCTGGAACTCACTGCCCCAACACATCAGACTCTCCTCCACTTTCACCAGCTTCAAAAGCAACCTGAAAACCCATTTCTTCAGGCTTGCCTATAACCTTTACTAAACTTGTCACTACTTCCTCCAGACATGTCTGCCCCTCACCTCCTGTCTCTGTCCCCCCCCCCTTGTAGATTGTTAACCCTCGCGGGTAGGGTCCTCTCTCCCTCTGTCGTGCCAATTGTCATTATCCCTTATCACTGTACTCGTTTGACTTATGTAATGTATGTAACCCCCTCGAATGTACAGCGTCCTGGAATCAATGGCGCTTTAAAATAAATGATAATAATAATAATATACCCAGTGCACTGGCTTGACTTTATTCACAATTCCTAAAGGAAAGAATGGAGAGAGCTGTGCAAGTGCAATTATTAGAGTCTTAGGCTGCATTCACATGGCGTATTGCTGCGCATACAGTACGTGCCGCAATACGTGTTCATTGCTCTTGCAAACTCATAATTTCAACAGTGCAAATGATGCTCAATAGCCCCGAGGCAGATTTCTGCCTCCTATACTTAACTCAGTGATGGCGTGTATACCCCTGAAGGAATTGATATGTAAATTCTTGTAAAACACGTGCTAAATTATGATTGTAAAATATGCAGCATATGATTGACGCCACTTACTTTACATTGAAGTCTATGCCAGGTGTATTGTACACTGTATGGGGCGTATTTACACACGTATTACAAGATGGGAACACCCCTTTAATCTTAAAAATTACAAAGACATGTACATAAGATTAGAAAATCCCTCCAAGAAACACAGAGAACTGATAAAGAGGTTTTCCAGTCCCATAATTTAAAATTAAATGGTGGTGATGCTGCAATAAAACACAGTCATCCTCATCTCTCCGCTTCAGCGTTGCTGGTGCTCCGGACAGGTTTTCTGTTTAATTCCGGTGATCAGATTGGCTGCCAGGGTCATATGCCATTGTCTGACATTACTGTTCAGAGTGTTAACTTCAGTGGCATAGCTACAGGGGTTGCAGCGGTTGCACTTGCCCTCCTCGCCACACAGCTGCCTAGTGCAGGCAGCGGATGAGACAGAGCGGCTGGGAAACACTGATCCCGTTCATTCACCCCTCTGAAGACAGCATCATGATGTAACGATGTCATTACGCCGCTGTCTGTACCATGTCTCCACTGCCATTGGCTGAAGACAGCCTGGGACGGGGACTGTGGCAGATCCAGAGGTGAATGGATGGTGATCAGTGTGTGGCCCTCATGCTGCCAGCGGAAGGGTGCAGTGAGCGGCTAGGAGGCTGCACGTCTAAGCAGACTGCACAGTGCATTACTAGGCCGCATCTGGTGGGGATGGGGTTGTTCTTGGCAACCAATCACATCACTACTTTTATTTTCTAACCTAAGTTAGGAAATTAATGAGATGAGCTTGGTAAAAGCAATGCTCCCCTCAGCTGGGTGCTAAAGCTGACCACATGCCAGATAACTGCTTTTAAAGCAAAATAATATAAGCTAAAATCTGATTGGTTGCTGTAGGTAACAGATTTACTTTTCACATATGAAGCTCAGAAGGGAAGATGTAACTCAGACAAAACAATCAGATCGCAGTTTGTATAGCAACAGCTGAAATATGATTGGGTGCTATACAGTTGAAACCAGAAGTTTACATACACTATATATACCAATTTTAGGTCAATTAGGATTACCAAAATGATTTATATTTGCCAAATGCCAGAATAATGAAAGAGAGAATTTGTGGATGTATTTTATTGCACACCAGAAACACACTGCTTCTGTGTGTAACATAATGGGAAAGTCTAAAGAAATCAGCCAAGAAATTAGGAAGAGAATCGTGAACTTGCACAAGCCTGGTTCATCCTTGGGTGCAATTTCCAGATACCTGAAGGTGTCTTGTTCATCTGTAAAATTATGTGCAAGTACAAACAAGGTGAGAATTTCCAGCCATCATACCGCTCAGGAAGGAAATGGGTTCTTTGTCTTAGAGATGAACGTGCTTTGGTCTGACATGTGCATATTGTAACGGACCTAGGTAGTGGATCCACTGGGTCACCGCAGGCGGTGGTAGAAGCCACACCAGGGAGCGGGGTCTAAGTAGGTCCCGGTTTTCACCAGAACCCGCCGCAAAGTGGGGTGGACTTGCTACGGCGGGATTCCACCAGGTCGCTACCCCTGATGCGACTTGCTTGCAGTGGCAGCCGAGGTGCAACGAAGTACCAAATCGACAGGCAAACTCGTAGTCGGGGACGGGCCAAGAGGTCAGGGCAGGCAGCAGAGGTTCGTGGTCAGGAGACGTAAGCCGAAAGAACTGGTACACGGATCGGGCAACCGGAACGTTAAGCAGACTTCCTTTCATAGGATAGGGCACTATGGATTCGGCAGAGTCCAGGAAGAGGTGGAGCCCTTAAATAGAGTCAGCGATCGTCAATCCCAATTTCCGGCGCACTGTCCCTTTAAATCCGGAAGAGTCGGCACGCGTGCGCCCTAGGGAGTGGGGACGCGTGCATCGGCCGGCAGACAGGAGAGAAGCATCAGGAGCGTGGTCAGGTGAGTTCATGCGCCCGTGGGAGCGAGCGCGCCGGCCGTCTGCGGCGCAACGCTCCCTGGGCGCAGCAGGGATGGGGCAGGAACGAGTGCGCCCGCAGCCCGGACCCCGGGCTGCGGCGCCACTCGTGACACATATCAACTCGAGAAGAAAAGCAAAAGACATTGTGAAGATGCTGGTGGAAGCTGGTAAGATTGTGTCATTATCCACAGTGAAACAAGTACTGTATCAACATAGGCTGAAAGGCCACTCTGCCAGGAAGAAGCCATAAATCCCGCCACCTGATCTCTCTATCTCAGTCAACGGCCATACACTCTCACCTGTTCCGCAAGTCCGCTGCCTCGGGATAATCTTCGACTCCGCTCTGTCCGTCAAACCACACATCCAAGCCCTTTCTTCTGCCTGCCGTCTCCACCTGAAAAATATCTCTTGCATCCGCTCATTCCTCAACTTCAACTTTACAAAAATGCTGGTCCACGCCCTTGTCATCTCTCGCCTTGACTACTGCAACATACTTCTCTGCGGCCTCCTGTCTAGCACTCTTGCTCCCCTTCAATCCATCCTCAACTGTGCTGCCCGTCTCATCCACCTCTCTCCTCGATATTCCTCTGCCTCTCCCCTCTGCCACTCCCTGCACTGGCTGCCCATTGCCCAGCAAATTCATTTCAAGTTACTAACCATGACCTACAAGGCTCTCCATGACCTCTCCCCTCTATACATCTCTGCCTTAATCTCCAGATATCTCCTCTCACGCAATCTCCGCTCCTCTCAGGACCTTCTTCTCTGCTCTCCTCTTATCAGCTCCTCACATAACCGTCTCCAAGACTTCTCCCGTGCTTTCCCCATGCTCTGGAACTCACTGTCCCAACACATCAGACTCTCCCCCAACTTCCTCAGGTTCAAAAGCAACCTGAAAACCCATCTCTCCAGGACTGCCTATAACCTACAATAACCTAGCAGCCACTGTGCTACCCCAAAAACATTTCTGCCCCTCACCTTCTGTCTCTCTCCTTCTCCACCGTAGATTGTAAACCCTCGCGCTCAGGGTCCTCACTCCCCCCGTGCCAATCATAAATCAGTCACTATTATCATTGTACTTGTTTGATATATGTATGTATTTGAATGTACAGCGCCCTGGAATCAATGGCGCTTTAAAATAAATAATAATAATAATAAAAAATCCAAAAGAAACATATAACAGCCAGATTAATGTTTGCCAATGCACACAGGAACAAAGACCTACATTTTTGGAGACATGTCCTGTACGCTGAAGCAACTAAATTTGAACTGTTTGGCCATAATGACCATCGTTACGTTTGGAGTAAAAAGGGAGAGGCTTGTAAGCCTAAGAACACCATCCCAACGGTGAAACACGGGGGTGGCAGCATCATGTTGTGGGGTTGTTTCGCTGAAGTAGGGACTGGTATACTTCACAAAGACGATGGCATCATGAGAAAAGAAGATTATGTGGCAATACTGAAGCAACATCTCAAGAAATCAGTTAGAAAGTTAAAGCTTGGGTGGAAACTGGTCTTCCAAATGGACAATGACCCGAAGCATACTGCCAAACTGGTTACAAAGTGGCTTAAGGATAACCAAGTCAATGTTTTGGAGTGGCCATCACAAAACCCTGATCTCGATCCATTGAAAATGTATGGGCAAAGCTGAAAAGGCAGGTGTGAGCAAGGCGACCTACAAACATGGCTCAGTTACAAGAGTTCTGTCAGGAGGAATGGGCCAATATTCCTACCAACTATTGTGAGAAGCTTGTGGAAGGATATCCAAAATGTTTGACCCCAAAAGTTATACAGTTTAAGGGCAATGCTACCAAATACTAATGAAATGTATGGAAACTTTTGACTTTGCAGAAAGCAAAAAAAATGCCTTAAAAAATTCTCTCATTCTGGCATTTGGCAAATATAAATAATTATGGTAATCCTAACTGACCTAAAACAGGTAAGGTTTATTCTGATTTTATGTCAGATAGTGAGAAAAACATGCATATGTGTCTTTTTATATAGTGAATGTAAACTTCTGGTTTCAACGGTAGGTAACATCTTTAGTTTTCATAGATGAAGAAGTTACCCAGACCAACCAATCAGGTTGCAGCTTGCATTGTTCCAGAGCGTACTTGGAAATGAAAGCTGTGATATGATTGCTTGAACAGCTTGTACTGTTTTTTATGGAGTTTTTAATGGACAGTTTAATAAATTTACCAGTTTTACCTCCAGTATGGGCGGCAGAGAAACAAATAATACACTGAGTGGTAATCCATCTGGTGCCAGGCGGTGGCAGTCAGTGTGCACCCCCCCCTCCCAAAGACTGTGCCTGTCAGGGTACGACCCTTCCTATAAACAATATGTGTCAGGGTGTAGTCACCATAGACAGTGCTGTCAGAACATCTCCCCTCCCATAGCCAATGCCTGTCAGAGTGAACCCCTACAAAACATCAGGGTGTAGCCTCCATAGAATATGCAGTAAGAACACCCCCTCAGGCCATCTTAAACAGCTCCTGTCTTACAGTGACCCCCATAGATAGCGCCTATCAGGGTATGTTCACACGGTGTATTTGCAGGCTGTACTTCGGGGCGTAATTGCTACAGTATGCGTGAAGTATGGCCCGCAATTTTGGTGCTTCATAGCTCTCATTGAGTGCCATGATCACCTGCTGTTTTCCCCGGTGCATAGTATGCGGGGGAAATGTAAGTGAATTGGGCCGGCATAGAGCGCTTTAGAAGTACCGTATTTGTTGGTCACTTCTAAAACACAAGGCATATAGCGGCGCTATATACCGGCATTCAGGTGTGTAAACCTACCTTCACAGTGCACCTCTCATGGACAGCGCCTTGTTGTTATTGGTATCATTGATCTTGGTATACTGGTTTGCTCAGTAACAGTATACTGGTATTAGTCACTATATAGTGGTGATATGTAGGATATTATTTGGTCTTTGTATATTGTTGTTATTAGTAATATTGGTCTTGGTTTACTGATTTGGTCAGTAACAGTCTGGTGGTATTAGTCACTATATGGTAGTGATATGTGGTGTATTACTTGGTCCTTGTATATTGTTGTTATTGGTAAAATTGGTCTTGCTATACTGGTTTGGTCAGTAACAGTATACTGGTATTAGTCACTATATAGTGGTGATATGTAGGATATTATTTGGTCTTTGTATATTGTTGTTATTGGTAATATTGGTCTTGGTTTACTGATTTGGTCAGTAACAGTCTGGTGGTATTAGTCACTATATAGTGACTAATACCAGTATGATATGTGGTGTATTACTTGGTCCTTGTATATTGTTGTTATTGGTAAAATTGGTCTTGCTATACTGGTTTGGTCAGTAACAGTATACTGGTATTAGTCACTATATAGTGGTGATATGTAGGATATTATTTGGTCTTTGTATATTGTTGTTATTGGTAATATTGGTCTTGGTTTACTGATTTGGTCAGTAACAGTCTGGTGGTATTAGTCACTATATAGTAGTGATATGTGGGGTAGTATTTGGTCCTCGTATATTGTTGTTATTGGTAAAATTGGTCTTGATATACTGGTTTCAGTAATATTTTGGTGGCATTAGTCACTATGTAGTGGTGACATATGGTGATAATGTGGCGTCATTTTTTCGCCTTTGTATATGTACTTACCCACAGAATACACATAACAAACTGTTCAGTATGGACTCCAACAAAAAGTAAACCCCAAAAAACAAAGGCACAATTGCATTTTTTTTTCTGTTTACCCCAGATTTTCTTTTTTAGGGAGGGAGGAGGTGGGGGGACAAATGGGAACAGAGGAACAGACGCTTGGCTGTATAACTTGTTTTTCTTTTTTCTGCTGTCTGGCCCCATTTGAAATGAATTTTCTTCTACATCAAAAGCCCTTTAAGTAGAAATCATTTCCCGCAGCACGCTACACCGCAGACGTCCGTCACACCAAGTAGGGAACCTGTTGTTGAAAAGTAGTGGTCCACAGACCGTGTCTGGAGTTAAGGGGCCTATGCTTAAGCTTTGCACCAGAGTCCATGAGTCTTTAGCTACGCCCCTGGGTGATGTCAGGAAATGGCACATGGCTACTGCAGCCGCTGATTGGTATCGCTTCGACCGAAGACCCTGTGAGAGCACCATTAAAGGGGTTTTGCCAAGATCTCATTTCATACCTCCTGCATCCAGCTCTTCAGCTCTGTGTGCTCAGAAGGGGTTGTGTGTGATTTGTTTGAATTGCATATCATGTGACCCAGCAGGATGACATCACCAGGCTTTTCCTCTCTCTAGTGAAAGAAAGGTCTGTTTATGTGTGGAACTATAAGTAGCTACATTGTAGCTCAGAGGTAAAACTTTTGCCTCCAGGCACAAGGGTCCTCAGTTCAAATCCCTGCAGGAACCAAACCTATGGATTTTTTTGCTTTAGCAATGCACATACCTGATTGAGGTTTCTTTTTTTAATTTATTTGCACTGTTTGACTAATTACTAAGGAGTACAGAGGACAGGCGTAGAGTGACAGCACCTGGGGTTTGAACACTCAGTAGCTGCCTGAGAGAAGAAGTGATGTCTGAGCATGTGCGACTAGGACTGAGGAGCTATCAGCCCTGGTCGTATCCCTTGGAAACGAGCTGTAAACAATGGTTCACTAAAGGAGCAGCTAAAACAAAAACGGTGCAGGATTTTTAATAATGATGAATGGTGAAAATGTTTATTTAATTTGCAAACTTCCCACGTCAATTTTACTTTGTGGCAAAACCCATTTAAGGATGAAGGTCAGTGCAGAGATAGGTGTGACTTTTATCTTCTTCTCTTACAGCAGCACCATTTTATTCTAAAATATCGACCTATAAACCCACGTAAATCAGAGACTATATCACAGTCATGTTCTTTATTCCCACCCTGCAAATGATAACTGAGAGCTGCGCATGCGTGACATCGGGCACAGCTCTTCGGGAGCGCGCCCCTCAGCTGAGGGAACGGGCGCGCCCATTGGAACACTGCTGTGCTCTCATTGGCCCGCACGGTTTCCTGCTCTCTTCCGATTGGTCGGTTAAGTCGCGCCAGTTCGATTGCGGAGTTCTGTGTGTCCGGGTTGTAGCTGTTTTGGCGCCAGGACTGTTGCTCCCGTCATTAGAGCATCACCACAAGCATGGCCCCCGTGTCCAGCGGAAACAGCCAGCAGCACGGTAACGGGGAGGAGGCGGGGACACGTGCTTATATAGCGCTGCAATGGACGGCGGGGTGACAGGGAAGCCTTACGGCAGTGCTGTGTTCGCCCATGCAGCTGGCTTCTCCTGGGTCCAGCGGGTGTACATTCTTCTAGTACTACCGGTCCCTGCACGTCTATGGGGACTGTGGTGCTGACTTACAGGAATACATTGAGTAGCAGCATACAGTGTGACTGTGCCTGTGTGCTCTATGCCAGCCATAAACAGACCCCTCACCCTTGTGTTTGGACAAGTTAACCCCAGTAATCTGTACGTGCTGGGTGTATTGTGCACTGGGGCGTATTTCCACATGTAATGGAAGATGGGAACACCCCTTTACTCTTCAACAAGAAGACATAAGGCTAGAAAATCCCTGCAAGAGACCCCGAGAGCTGATAAAGGGGATGTTCAGGCCCATGGTTTAAAATTAAATGGTGGTGATAACTCACAGTCATCCTCCCCTCGCGCCTCAGGTGCTTCTGTTTAATTCCGGCGGTCAGATTGTCAGCGCTGCTGATTGGCTGCCATGGTCACGTGTCATTGTCTGATATTACTGTTCTAAGCGATGATGTCAGGAAACTGCACATGAACGCTGCAGCCGCTGATTGGTGACACATTGAGCGACCGTAGATACCTGGTGAGAGCTCCGGCTGCAATGAAGTGGAAGTGCTGATGGTGAAAATACCCTCTAAGTGTCCCAGGGTCCTGCATGACAACAATTAGGTGTCCCTGTTATAAAGTCTTGTTGGGCAGAGCTTAAGAAGGAGCGTGCACTTCTTCTAAGGGTATGTTCACATGATGTATTGCGGCGTGTACAGAACGTGGTGCAATACATTGTGTGCTTCGGGAGCTCGCGCTGAATGAGGGGGAGGGCAGCCCGCCGGTCCCATTGACATGCATTACTCGCGGTGCGTATTCGGCGCAAGTAATCGACATGTCACTTATCTCCCTGCGCGTACAATACGATCGTAGAGAGAGGAGGCGTAATCCATAGTTCTCTGAGAGCTATGGATTACCGTAATTATAGAGCGCATTTCCCCGCGTATTAAGCACAGTATGTGGCGAACTACACCCCAACATGGGCCGTGTGAACATACTCTATCAGGGACACTGGCATACAGCGGGTGCTGCGTTCTCTCTGGCTGGCGGTCATCCTCCAAATAGTGCCGCTGTCAGGATACAATTACAGCCCCAGCGCCATTAGCTTATAGTTTGTAAGGCTGAAAAAAGACAGACGTCCATCCAGTTCAGCCTATTGTGCTATTGATCCAGAGGAAGGCAAAAACCTCCAAGAGGTAGAAGCCAATTGTCCTCATGTTAGGGAAAAAATTCATTCCTGACTCCAATCTGGCAATCAGAATAAATCCCTGGATCAACGACCCTTCTCCAGAATCCTAGTCACTGTAACTTGTTATATTATTACACTCTAGAAATGTATCCAGACCCTCCTTGAACTCCCTCTTTGTGTTTTTTTGGTGATTTTATCTCTGCTGCCTGATATGCTGATCAGGGCATAGACTATTATAAGGGGTTTTCCACCACTGTTTAACCCCTTAACAACCCTGGACGTATGAGTACGTCCCAGGGTCGCCTAGGGGCTTTGCAGGGGGATTGCTTGGCGACCCCCCCCCCTCTGCACAGCCACCGGGTGTTAGCGGCTGATCGCCGCTAACACCCGGCAGTAACAGCGCCGGCGGGTGACGTCGCCCGCTGGCGCTGTTTGAACCGTCAGACACCGTGGCAAAGATGGCCGCTGCGTCTGAATGAATGATGATCGGTGCCGCGCACCGATCGTTAGGGTCATCGGCATCGGCGCAGCATAGCTGCAGCGATCCGACACCTGGACACGGCAGTGGGGAGCCCTGTGAAGGCTCCCGTCACTGCCATGTCCCGGTTTGCCCCACTTCCGGCTGTAGACAGGAAGTGGGGAAACCGCCATCTTGGTACAGTCTAATGCATTGTCTATGCAAGCACCATAGGGGGACTCAATGTTACAGTGAAAAAAATAAAGTTTTAAAGTACAAAAAAAAGTATTAAAAGTTCAAATCACCCCTCTTTCCCCATTTAATCATTAAAATAATAAAGTTACACATATTTGGTATTGCCGCGTCTGAAAAATTCCGATCTATAAAAATATAACATCATTTATCCCGTCCGCTGAACACCGAAGAAGAAAAAAATTTCAAACGCCAAAAGTGCGTTTTTTGGTCATTTTACATCACTCAAAAAATGGAATAAAAGTGATCAAAAAAGTTGCATGCATGTCAAACTGCTAGCGATAAAAAGTACACTTCAGCCCGCAAAAAATGCACCCTTACTGACGTCCATAGGTGTTAGCACAAAAAAGTTATTGGTCGCACAAAATGGCGCCGTGGCGCAAATTTCAATAATGGAGAATGTTTGGAATTTTTTTTACGGTACCAAAACATAACGGAAACCCTACATGTTTTTTATTGCCGGATGCGTATCACCCTGTCGAATACAGATAACACCTGATATTTACCGCAGATTGAACGCCATAAAAGCAAAACACCCGGAAACATGGCGAAAATACGTTTTTTTCACAATTTGTCCCACTTGGAATTTTTTTGCGGTTTCCCAGTGTATTCTATAGTACAGTGAATAACACCATTAGAAAGTACATCTTGTCCCGCAAAATAAAGGTCATCATAGGTCTAGGTAGGGGTAAAAATAAAAATGTTAGGGCTCTGGGATGGCGAGACGGGAAAAACGACCGTGTCAACAAAAAAAACCGCCGGGTCCCTAAGGAGTTAAAGGGCTTTTCTAAGATTTTACAAAAAAGAAAATAGAAAATGAATCCGCACCTACCTCTCCCAGCTCTAGTGTTTCCCCCGCCCTTCACTGCTGACGTCACATTTATGGATCACATGATGCTGCAGCCAATCTCTGGGGTCAGCAGTCACATGTCTGCATGTTCAGCATGTGACCACAGAGGTCAGTGATTGGCTGCAGCTGCATGTGATCTATGAATGTGAAGTCATCAGTGAGAGACAACACTGGGGCTCTGAAACAGTGGTGATATGAGAGGTAAGTGCGGGGTAAGTTTCTTGTGTTAGCACAGTAAGAGGTGTAGGGAGGTTTCTTAAAGCCTTGGGAAAACCCTTTAATTAGCATATGTTCTCATGACGGGTTTAGATGCGGAATTCACATTGGATTCTGCATCTAAATCCAGTTGCAATCTGCAAAGACACAGGAGTTCCCAACACAAATTTAAAATCCATGTCTCAAGTGACCTGTTACCTCCTTGATTTAGGATCTGCATTGGACATTAGAGATGAAGTAACCCTATTAAAATAGAGCTAATCTGTGTACAATGCAGCAAAATCCACCACTAATTTTTACAGGTGTGTCTGAAACCCACCCTGAACACTGTGGATTCTGTTGTGTTTCCACATTGAGTTTTTCCTGTCCGAAAAATCTGAAGATTACGCCCCGCAATTACGCCGTGGGGGCGGGAGCGGGGGGCTGGCACCTCGCCGGCCCATAGACTATCATTACTAGAGGCGCGTATACGCCGCTAGTAAATGACATGTCCCTAATCTCCCCCCCGCGGCGGATTCGCCGAGCAGGGAGAGGAGACGTAATCCATAGTTCTCTATGAGAACTGTGGATTACCGTAATGACTGGGACGTATTCCAGCCGTAATTCGCGCACTACGGCGCGTAACTACAGACTGAAATACATCCCATTCTAAGCCGTGTGAACATAGCTTTAGGGCGCATCCCCACGGCATAGGACAAAGGCTATGTTCACACGGTGTATTTGCAGGACGTAATTACGCCCCGCAATTACGCCTTGTGACCGGGGGCGGGAGCGGGGGACTGAGCAGGGGGCCGGCACTTTGCCGGCCCATATACTTGAATTGCCAGCGGCGCGTATACGCCGCTAGTAATTCACATGTCAATTATCGCCCCGCCCGGCGACGTAATCCATAGTTCTCTATGAGAACTGTGAATTACCGTAATGAATGGGCCGTTTTCGGCCCGTAATTTGCGCACTTCGGCTCGTAATTACAGACCGAAATACGGCCCATTTTAAGCCGTGTGAACATAGCTAAACACCGGCCGGTTTTTGTCCTGTTTTGCGCCCGTCCCCGCGATGAGCGGAGAAGAGCCCTCCCCACTCCCATTGAGAAGCACAGATTCCGTCTGGTTTTCGGACGGGAGATGGTGCTTGCTCAATGTTTCGCCACCAGACGGGAAACCCGTGCAGTGGGGACTGCTGCACGGGTTTTCCATAGAGCACAATTGTGCTAAATTTCGGACGGTTTTTCAGGCGGTCTGAAAAACCGCAAATCGGCTGAAAAACTGTCCGAAAACCCTTGCCGTGGGGACATGCCCTTAGGGTGCGTTCACACGGCAAAGGACAAAAACAGCTGTTTTTGCCTCTCATTTCAAGCGGTTTTTGGACTGTTTTTGTCACAAAACCGGTCTGTTTTTTGGCTGTTTTCGGTACTGTTTTTGTCCTGGTTTTCCCAGCAGTTTATGAACTGTTTTTTCAACCTCCAAAAAAACACCCACTATAGGTGGGATTATTCTGTACTTTTTTTTTTGTTTCAAAAACCGCGCCAAAAACCGCCGGCTACGTTTTGAGCGGTTTACATTGACTCAAATGTTAATTTTCCGTCTAGAAACCGGTCGAAAGAATGTGCATGTTCAATGCTTTGCGGTCCGCTGGCAGTCTGAAAAACTGCCCGGCGGAAAAACCGTTCAGTGGGGATTGCAGGGCGGTTTTTCAATTGAAGTCTATGGGAGAGAGTTTGTTGCAGGTTTTCCGACAGTTCCTGAAACCGCCGGAAAAACCGTCCAAAAACCCTTGCCTTGGGGACATGCCCTTATTGTGCCTCATGCTGTATGAGCAATCTGGCGCATGTTTAGACGGTCTAGTCTAAGTTTACCAACATTGGACATATGGATACGTCCTGATACCGGCAAGGGACTTTGTTGCGGGATCGCAGCGAGGATGTTATCGGCTAATTGCAGCTAACACCCGGTGGTTACAGCACGGGGGGCAAAGATGGCTGCGGCGTCTAAATGAATGAGAAACGGTGCTATACACCATTCCTCACTCCGATTGGGACAAGATTGAAGTCGAGGCTTCTTCACCTTTTTTTGGGGCCATCATTCCAGACCTGTGTAATGCGTGTTGCACGGTGCTTACATGGACGTCTGTTATCTCAGGCTTGCGAAGCATATGAGCCGCCTCCACTGCCGTGTTTGTCGGGCCAGAACTGACAGACTTTGTAATGATCCAACTTGTTGACTCTGATATTTTGCCTGGACATCCCCTTTTTGGCTTCTAAATGGATGGATGGGCTTCATTTCATATTCTTCCTGCTGTCAGGGCCTCACATGATGCAGTTTGGTAATTTTCTTGACAGAGAGTCACTATTGATGAGCTGGATGATGTAGTTTCTCTTTTCTTGGGAAATCTTCTTCATGGCTGCTTGAACCAGTGACCTTTCACTTGGAAATCAGCCTAATAACACACTGAACTATTAGGGAATGTGAGGAAAGGTTGTAATTTGTAGTATACAAGAAGAAAGATTGTTCCACCACCAGGAGCAAAACAGTAACAATGCAGTTACATGACAAGAATCTGCAGAATGAAGTAGATGCTAAATAGTTGCAAGTCAAATTTATGCATGATATAGCCAAGATGATTGTCTATAAATGATGGTAGTGATAGTGAGATACGGAGCCTGAAAGTCAAAAGTTCAAAACATTGTTACCCTTTTGTTTGTTGGTGTAAAATATATTTATTGGATACAACTTTAGAACATAAAAAACTTAAACAATTGTAAATATGCAAAATGCTGCAGTAAATGGGGGGAAAAAAGGAACAACATCTTGAATAACATTTGTGGATTTGTTCTGAGAAATAGTATTGCCTCCGTCAGATCCTCCATCATAGATGACCTCAAATCTGATCTCATTATTTCCAAGCTAGAAAACGGCCTCTCTACCCTAACTTGGGTTGATGACAAAGCGGTGACCACAGAGGCAACATCTCTAACAATGTCAGGGCCTAAAGGAATTGCCTTATGCAGTCAGTTCTGATGAGTAGTTTCTACTTCTTTGAAAGCAAGTGAAAAATGTTGCTGAAATCTGGTCAATCTGTTTGCTATGGGAGCGGAATCTTTTCCCCTGGGGCAGCGCTTTGCCTGCTCCATGTCATCAATTACACTCCTCATGTGATGAGGCTGAAGATATGGGAGCAGCAGCACTGGCCGGACCCAATTCCTCTTTGCATTGAACTAACTGGACTAACTAATTATATATTTTGGGAGTCGGTCCATTTTATAACGACTCCGACTCCACAGCCCTGGCTGCAGCAGTCCCACAGATCTTGGCCACCGACATCACTGTTCTTCATGTGACCATCCAGCCAATCACAGACTGCAGTGATCTCTTTCTAGATAAGTTGCTTGTGACCACTGCATGGTTGCATAAAGATACTAACAGTGACATCATTGGCTGGGATCACCGGGGCCGTGCCCGAATGGGTTTGCAATGTTAGTTTTTAATTGTCCCCAGCGGACTAATGAGTTGCTAGTAGGTCATTCAATGAACCCTGCAGCAGTGTAGCTTCCAGAATCATAGCAAAGTGCCTACAACTGGTCTTTATATGACTATTGGATGGCTCTTCTATTCATTTTAATGTTTGGTACTAACATTGTTCAGGAAAGTAATACTGATGAGATTTCCAGTGGACTTTTGTGGTGTCTTCAGGTTGTGCCACTGCTAGGTCATGGAAATTTCTGTAGGCCTCTTCTAATTGCAATAATAGTTGAATGTGTGTATAACTAAAATTCTTATTTTGTTGTCAGATATGGCAGACTCTGAAAGTTTTGCAGCATCCCGTTCTCGTCGAGAAAAAAACTGAGAAAAAAGGCCGTAAGGAAGCCTTAGAGAAACTGAGAAAAGCCAAATGTGGTGAAAAAGTCAAATATGAGGTGAACTATTTTAAATGTGCTTTACCTTTAACATGGCTTCATTATGTTGCTGTCAAAGTTGTCCCTAATGACAGGGTAGCCAAAGCAATCCATTGGATTTTATAAAGTAAAAGATTGTATAAACCATATACCGAATGAATAATAATGAATATGTGAATAATAAATGTAAACCGTGAACGTCTGGAAATGCTTGTAGCTGAACGTAAATCAAACTTAGAAAGTACAAGGCAGCTGTATGGTTTTAGAGATGCTGTCAATGCTTTGTATTAACCATGTGTCACCCCATGGTGAAAAATATTTTATGCTACTTCCACCATAATACTACCTGTCTTAATATGTTGAGTTGTGCGATATTAAAATGAAATTGTGTAATTCTTCTGTATTAGGTATAGATACTGGCAGTGTCTTGTTTGGAAATGAATCTGCAGATTAACTGATCAACTTATGCGGTTTATTAATGAGTCCCTACTTAAACCACTTGCTACTCCTGAGGTTGCCTCCTTACTCATATGCTTGGTAAGCGCCGTGCATCACTGTATCAGCAGAACCATGGCCCTGTCAAATCGTGTTTAGTGAACACCATGGCTGTATGTGTCAGGAACGGTCAAATGTAGCTACAGACTATTATTCACCCAGTGGAGGCTTAGACTGCGTCCTTTTGGCACACGCCGGGCTGGTAAACGTTAGTATTTTTTTTTTTTAAACTGAAAAAAAAAAAAAAAAAAAGCACAATAGATTGTACTTCCTAATGAAGATGGCCACCACTGCATGCTTTTCATTTAGTTATTTTTGATAATTTTCGCTCCAGTTTCCACATCATATGTGGTTACCTAGCAGTAAAGGTTAGGCCTGTAGAAACTTGTAAGTCATATCTTCTGTTATTTTGCTACTTCCGAGATGAGCCTATATCCTTTGATTTTTTTTTTTTTTTTTTTATGCCCATGTTTACACATGTACCAATATGAAGTATGACTCTCCAATAATTACCATATAAAGATTTTTATTCCAAAAAATACATTATAAATACAAAAAATTCAGCTATCACAACTGAAACAACCTTAAAAACACAAAATACACCCCAATACAAATATTGGTGACACATGCCTCTACCCAAAGTTAACAAACAGTAAATTGGAAAGATGCATATTAAATATATACATAACAGATCAAGTGATCAAAAATACACCAAACCCCCCCCCCAAAAAAAATTATGATAAAAATACAAAAACCTATATTTCAATTCATTACCAAAGTGGTGGATATGTCACCAAGGAGGGTATTAGCCTGACGCGCGTTTCGCCGCCAGCTTTCTCAAGAGCCTCTTGAGAAAGCTGGCGGCGAAACGCACCAGTTGTTAAGCCACAAACTTAAATGTATTTTATTAATATTTTATGTAATCGAGCAACACAAAGTAGCAAGTATTTGTGATGTGTAAAGAAAATAACACCTGTTTTTCCAAATTTTTTCAAATTCAAAAACTGAAAAATGATGCGTGCTTTTGTATTCAGCCCTCTGTACTCTTGATACCTCAAAATAAATTCCATGGTGACCAATTACCTTTTAAAGTCACCTAATTATTAAATAAAATACATACATATGTGATTTATTCTCCATATGATTACAGCTGTTTTGTGAAGGCATCAAGAGGTTTCTTAGAAAACATTAGTGAACAAACAGCATCATGAAAACTAAGGAAGACACCAGACAGCTTAGGGATGATGTTGTGGCAAAGTGTATCGCAGAGTTAGGCTTTAAAAGAAAAAAAAAAAAAAAAAAGCTCAAAGTATCAACATCTAACAGAGCACTGTTCAATCCATCGTCCGTAAATAGGAGTATGGCACAGTTGTTACCCTACAAAGATATAGCCGTCCACCGAAACTGGCAACCTAGACAAGTAGAGCACTAACTAGAGAAGCAGCTAAGAGGCTCTGGGTCACTGAGGGAGCTACAGAGATCCACAGCTCAGATGGGAGAATCTGTCCACATGACAACTCTTGGTCATCAGTGCACATAACTCTGAACACACCATCCCCACCATGAAGCAAGGTGGTGACCGCATCATGCTGCAGTGATGCTTTTCCAGCAGGGACTGGGAAGGTGGTCAGTATTAATGGGAAGATGAGTGGCGCTAAATACAGGGCAATCCTGCAGGAAATCCTGTTAGAGGCTACAAAAGACTGGTGTGTAGGTTCACCTTCCAGCAGGACAACAACCTTAAAGGGGTTGTCTCACTACATTGATTCATCTTACCTCAGTCCTGTTTTCTTGGTTTCTTTTTGAATTCAGGGGCATATTTACGGTCTTCTACTAGGCTGCAATAGAAATCAGGTCTGTAGCTATAGCAGCCAGTACTGACAGCCTATCAAGAGAGATCGAACATGTCTGTAGCTGTAGCGACCTGAGGAGCTGATGCAGCCCATACAAAAGGGGATATCTAGGAATAGATAGGACACTGTTAATGGACATACTGTATATTGGAAAGTGACTTGTTTTTGTAAGATCTTTGACATAAAAACCAATCCTTGTAGTGAGATAACCCCTTTAAACATACAGCCAACGCTACAATTGAATGGTTTAAAACAAAGCATATTGAAGTGTTAAAATGGCCCAGTCAAAAGTCCTAACCTTAATCCCACTGAGAATCTTTGTCAGGACTTGAAAATTGCTGTTCGCAACTAATCTGACTGAGCTGGAGCAATTTTGCAATAAAGAATGGGCAAATATTCCAGCCTCTAGCTGTGCAAAGGTGGTAAAGACATCCCCCAACTGACTGCAGCTGTCATTGCAGCTAAAGATGGTCCTACAAAGTATTGACCCCTGAGGCTGAATATATATATGTATGCCACACTTTTCAGTTTCTTAATTTGCAAAAATGTGAGAGAGCACGTCTCATTTACTTTACATCTCGCAAATACTTGCTACGTTGTGTTGCTCTGTAACACATAAGATATCAATAAAATACATTTAAGGAGTTTTCTCATCATGCAGTTTCACAGTTACAAGCAGCTTCAGACTCGCAGACTGGTCAGGCTGTGGGTTCTTCTAAAGCGGCGATTAGCATTTTTCGCTCTTCTGTAACTGGCTGAGCCTTTACAAAGACATAATTGCAGGAGATTTAATCTTCAGTAAACAAAGCTACAAGTGTTCAGAGGAGTGAAAACACTTATCTGTAAACAAAAGCTAATATTGCTACAGAAAAAAAATCTCTACTCTGAAGTGATCTCCGTCCATGATGATGTCACTCCCTGCTCTGTCTAATCAGGAAGGGAGATATATGGTTATAACCGAAGAAACTGGTGTGCACTCAGAGCAGATCAAATCTCTCGACCAAGGTAAAATCAAAAGACCAATGCATTTAGAAAAAGACTTCAGTTACCTGACCCTCCATGTTAAAAGCTAATCTTTGTAGTGTGAAAACCTCTTTAAATTTGTGGCTGTAACATTTAAAAATAAGGATCAGTTCAAGAGGAATGAATACTTTTGCTACCCACTGACAGAGCTGCTGGGAGCTGAAAATCGCTTGTTATTTTAAGGACAGGAGCTTTTTTTGGGTCATGTACTTTATACACGGTGTACCAGAAGAAAAGAAAATGGGGTCACCCTCACCTGGTGCCCAAAGGAGCCCTCCTCCTGAAACATGTAATGAGTACAGGATTTGTAGTACCACACTGTACTGTAGAGAGGCGCTACTAGACTCCAATCACTGCTTGTACTTCACTAATACAGATGTTTTACAAGTGAAATGTTCATGAAAATTGGATCGTCGGCTTCCGGGGGCGGAGCTACTGAGTGTAGCCGCATTTTACCTGAGCTCCCGCTCCAGAGCCCAAAACTGCTTATTCTCAGGCAAAAATCAAGGCTCACAGCCCGCAAAAAGACATCTAACTGCTTAGCCTGAGGGGCAGAAGAGGGCCAGCGAACGGCGCACCTATCGCCCGGAAAGTCAAGGAGCGAGAGTCTGCTCCAAAGCCCGAGGCCGTGGACTGCCGCGGAGGATCTGCAGCGACGCCCCACCCGGGAGAGAGAGGCGGAAGCGCGCCAATAGCACCGGCTAAGCGCCGGCACACGGCGGTGACCCCGACGCCCCCAGTGCTTACCTTCCCCGCGAAGAGAGGCCCAGGCACGACGTGCGGCAGCAGCGGAGGAACCAGCGCCGAGAACGGGCGGATCGGGAGACGTCCGGCATCCCGAGTAGCGCCGAGGCGCGGTGGAGGGAGGTGATCAGCAGCGGTGAGCACCGAGGAGCCCGCAGCGGCGGAAGCGGACCGCACGCGCTCTGGGAGACGGCAGCTGCAGGACGACTCGCACGGGTTCCACACAGCGCGGAGGTAGCGGACGGCTGCGGCGGTACTCGACTCCGGACCGGTGGTAAACCAGCGTTCAACGAGGTACAGGCAGGCAGGCGGGAGAGCAGAGGAGGTGGTGGCTGGCGGCAGGGACTGACGGAGACGCTCTGTCCCTTGGCACGGCAGGACTGTGACCGGGCGGTGGATCAGTCGGCCATCTTGGCCCGAGGGCCTACAGCACTGACCTGCCCCAGAGACACAGAGGGCACGGTGCCTGTCCCAGGCGGTGCTGGGTGTGTGGGGGTCATCTCCAAAGCTGGGAGGTGGACTTTCCGCACGGCCGGTGCTCGCCTTTAAGAGGAGAGGACTTTGCTGGAGCCTTTCTGCCCCCCCTCCACTGGACTCAGTGACGGCGGGAAACTCTGGCCGCCATTTTGATTTCTTGGTGGTGGCACCAATACACAGTGTGCGACCCCCAGCTCCTGACCCCGCCTGCCGACTAACATCAACATCTCCAGAGGCCGACATATTGCTCAATGAGGGGAGCGCTGTAATTGACTGCTTAACTAGCTCAATCGTGTGTCCTTGGGCAAGCCACAGTACTCCGGGACGCTGGTGACGCACTTCTGATCCTTGCTGATGTAATTTGCAGGTGCTGCTGGATTTCACTGTGATAAATCTAATTTTCTTTTTTCTAGCTAGGTGTTGTGAGGCTCACAACACTGCAGGCATAGGTTGAGGGTAGTTAGAGGTGCCCAGCGACTTTATTGATATGTGATTGCAGATACTCTCCCGGTCTCTCCCGAAAATCTTATCAACACTCCCCGCTCTCCTCGTCCCTCTGTAACGGTGGGATGGACAAATATCTATCCAAAAGCCAACCAAAGAGAAATACACGCCAACACGCGTCTTCACCCGCGGCGACAGCCTCCCCAAAAGCCGTGAGGGCAGCTAACGCGTCAAAAGGGGCCCCCAAAACTCCAAAAACTAAGGCCCCAATTATGGCTCAGGGCACCTCCCCAGGGGCCGTGATGGAGAACCCTGCCTCTCCAGGCCCATCCTTAGGAGAGGGGAATGCCTCGTCCCAGGCATCTCCATCTAGCCCGAC
This sequence comes from Phyllomedusa bahiana, assembly GCA_025379985.1. Taxonomy (NCBI): domain Eukaryota; kingdom Metazoa; phylum Chordata; class Amphibia; order Anura; family Hylidae; genus Phyllomedusa; species Phyllomedusa bahiana. Next base: position 32,589 of record JAODAL010008278.1, on the reverse strand, counting down.
AGGTACCCCACAGGGCAATGAGCCATTAACCCTCGCCGCCATAGCCCAAGAGGTCTCCGAGATGATGATGCCCATGATGGATAAGCGATTTGAGGCTCTACATACTATGATCAGCTCTGCGTTAACAATGATTACAGCTAACACGCAGAAAATAGTGGAGTTTGAGAACAAGGTGACATCTTGTGAAGTCACCATTTCCAATGTGGAACAATCTCTTGTGCAGGCTAGGGAAACTGAGGCGATTTTAAGAGACCGGATCGATGATCTGGAGAATCGCAGCAGGAGGAATAATCTCCGCTTCGTGGGGGTCCCAGAATCCATCACAGGTGACTCCCTGATTACCTTCCTCACAGAGAAGCTTCCCAAAGCCTTAGATATCGATGTTCCCACAGACAAGTATGTTATTGAAAGAGCTCATCGGCTGGGACCGCAGAGACAGGAGGGGGAGAGGAATGCGAGACCACGCCCGGTGATAGCTAAATACCTCAATTGGGCAATTAAGGAGCAGGTGCTGAGGGCTTATAGGAGGCGTGACACTCTTATTGTAGAAGGCATTAAACTCCTGCTGTTCCAAGATTTCTCTGCAAGTGTGGCCCAAAAAAGAAAGTTGTTCACCCCAGTTTGCAGGCACCTCCATGAGCAGGCGATACGCTTTCAGCTTCTGTACCCTGCAAAGCTAAAAGTGCAGGTGGAGGGAAGGCAGATGATTTTTGAAAACCCCGCCCAAGCTCGGCGCCATTTCCACGTTGAGGAGGGTTAGCTAGAAGGTCATGATCATTTAGGGAGACAAAGGGAAATTTTGGATCTAGTGATCCACTGATTTGCTGCTGAGATGCAGCTGTTGACTCAGACTGTGGTCGGTCAACTTCCACGGACCAAATTTGGGGTCCAAATGTTAACATTGTTATTGTCATTAACAGTGCTGATGAAGGTAGGTGCTCTGTTCTCCGGGTCTGGCCCTACAGGTGGGGATGGATCTATAATGGGTTCTGGCTTCCTGACCCCGGAAGACCTACACACAGGAAAATGTGCCGCGTTGCTCGCTGGGACAATGGGGACATTGACAATTGGGAAAAAACACATCTTACGGGAGCTGACGAGTGGTGTAACATGACGGGTGGGGCTAGAGGAGTGGTCACCTCGGAAGAGGGACCAATCAGGCTGATTACTTGGAATGTGGCAGGGCTCAACACTCCTATTAAAAGGAAAAAGGTGAGCGTGCATTTGAAACGGTTCAAACCTGATATAATTTTTTTGCAAGAAACCCACTGGAGGAAGGATAACAAGGTGGGTCTGCGGTGCCCCTGGTTGGAGTCCTGCCACATGGCCAACTATTCTTCCAAATCAAGAGGGGTGGCCATTTTATTTCGAAAGGGATTGGATTATCTCATAGAGGAAGAGGTAAAAGATGAAGGAGGCAGATACATTTTGCTAAAAATATCGCTACAGGGTACCTCATACACACTGGTAAATGTATATGCGCCTAATCTATCCAATACAAATTTCTTCGCCAAGCTAAACTCTTTTCTAGCATCCAGGGCGGACACGAACGTAATCTTGGGAGGGGATTTTAACGCAACTCAATGTCCTTCTCTAGATAGGTCGGCATTAAATAGGACGCCATCCCCAGCGGCTAGGGACATACTGAGCCTGACAGACGACAATGCGCTTTGTGATCCCTGGCGCACTCTAAATTCAGGGGCAAAAGAGTTCACATACTACTCCGCGGTGCATAAAAGTTTCACGAGAATAGATTATTTTCTTATTTCCTTGGAACTGTGGAGAGGGTCTGTGGACTCTAAGGTCCATACCAGTGCTATCTCCGACCATGCCCCAGTCACGTTGCTGTTCTCGCGCTCAACACCACAAGCCAAAAGTAGATTCTGGCGATTCCCGGGATATTTGCTGCAATCTGAGGACTTCAGGTCCTTCCTGCAAGTCCACTGGACTAACTACGTGGATGATAATCTAGCGCACATAGGGAATGCTCCTTTGTTCTGGGCTGCTGCAAAAGCGGTAATGAGGGGTCATATCATTAATTATGTTGCAGGCAAAAGAAGAGAGGCTCAAACCAAATTTGAAAAATTGCAGACAACACTGCTGTCAGCACAAAGGGAATTGGCGATCACTCCCTCGGACGCTGCAGAAAAGGTCTACAAAGAAGCCAAAGCAGTCCTGGACTCTTTTGTGCAAAGTCAGGCTAATTGGTTGGTCAAGCTTAACCAGAACAGATACTTTAGGGGGGCGAATCGCGATAGTCGGATGTTAGCGCAATTGGTAAGGGCCCAACATAGCCGTAAACCAGTGCTGGTCTTGAAGGACCCGACCTCTGTGACGCAATACACGGCGCCAGAAGAGATCTCGAGAATATTCGTGGATTTTTTTGAAGATCTCTATAGAGCACCACCCACTGACATGGGGCAGATAAATTCATTCCTGGATGCTACATCTCTCCCGGGTCTTAGTGTAGAACAGCAGGCCTTTTTGGATAGCCCAATCACAGAAGAGGAGGTGAGGAAAGCCATAGCATCCTCGCCTACTAAGAAATCACCGGGGCCGGATGGCTATGGTTGTGAATTTTACAAACTCCTATCGGTTGAAGTGACGCCAACATTGGTTGGCCTATATAATGCAATATACCGGGATCAGGGAGCAATGGAGCTATTTTCGGAATCGTGCACGATCTTGCTCCCAAAACCGGGCAAGGATCACACACAGGTCAAAAATTATCGCCCAATAGCATTACTTAATGTTGATTACAAGCTTTTAACCAAAATTTTGGCGACTCGCCTCCAGACTTTTTTCCCTGATATAGCACATCCGGCACAGAGGGGCTTTGTACAGGGACGTCAAGCAGTTAAAAATATTAGGACGGTGGTGGGGGCGACGGTGAGGGCCTCGGGACCTTCTTCGGACATCTTGATGCTTTTAAGCCTAGATGCCGAAAAGGCATTTGACAAGGTTTCGTGGCCCTTCCTGTCTGCTACCTTGCTAAAAAGAAATTTCGGCCCTGTCTTTAGAAATTTCATTTCTTACATTCAGGAAGGCTCGTCTACTAATCTTCTAATTAATGGATTACTAACCCCCCCCATAGACATGTTTAGAGGTACTAGACAGGGTTGTCCACTATCTCCATTGCTCTTTGATCTCGCGCTTGATCCGCTATTGTATTATCTAAAACCTAGTTCGGCCATCAATGGGAATCTGGCTGATTCCCCGATCTTGGATATAGTGGCTTTTGCAGACGATGTGATGATAATTATGAAGAACCCGCGACACAACCTGCGGGGGTTGCAGGAGATGGGCTCCCTTTCAGGGTATTATGTTAACATGGACAAAACGAATGCCATGATACTTAGGGGACCTCCGAAACCTACGTGGACCACACTTTACCCGTTTAATTGGTGTACAGCCAAAATACCTTATTTGGGGGTAGCGATATCAAGGCTTCCTACTAGTCTATATAAAGATAACATCACACCCTATATAACCTCACTGGAAACGAGGCTACATGCATGGAGGCAACTGCCGCTGTCTTACGTGGGTAGGGGGAACTTGGTCAAATTGGTGGAATTTCCCAAGCTATTATATCTCCTACAATCCCTTCCACTTTATATCAGGCGTAAAGATGAGATACGCATGAATGCGCTATTTCGACGATTTATCTGGGGCGGTAAAAGGCCTCGGATTCCGCTAATAATTTTGCAGCAGCCCAAGGACAACGGGGGTATTAACTTTCCGAACATCCGAGCGTACAATGTGGCCACGCTGGTCCGTATGGCAATAGATTGGCTGCAAAATACTTCAGTATACACAGACACCAAGGTGGAGCAATCACTTTTAGGGAAGATCTCACTAGTAAATTTTATACATCTGCCCCTGCATCAAATCTCAGAACAGATTAAAGCAAATCCACTCGTATTCTCAACATGGCGGGGCTGGCAGAAAATGAGGACGCTCCTTGGACTACATCCCCAGGCCTCTATGCTTCGCACATTGATAGGCAATCCAGATTTTCAGAAGGGAACTCCACATAGGGACTTCTACAGGTGGGAGAAAGGGGGAATCCTATCCATATACGATTTAATAGATGCAAAAACGCATAGGGTCTTACAGTTTGAGGAACTAAGAGAGAAGTTCCCGGAGGCAGGGGTCTCCTTCTTCCCATACTTATGTGCCCGCAGCTACGCCCTAACGCTGATTCCACACTTCACGCGGAGAGAATGGAATCCTTTAACACGTAGGCTCTTGCTCAAGAAAACAACTGAAAAGGGACTGATTACCTACTATTACAAAGCTTTACACACACCACTAGACTTTTCAGGCTCAACCATGGCACTTGCGAAATGGGCGGGAGATGATCCCAGTCTGGAAGTCTACACGCTACTTGCAGCGTTGACCAACAGTCGCAAATTCTTACCCTCAAGTAGGTACTGGGAGATGTCCCTCCAGTTGTACCACAGGGCGTACATCACCCCAGTCAGGGGATACCGCATGGGCATTTTTGAGAGCAACAAATGCTTCCGATGTGGTGCAGGGGAAGCGGATATCTTCCACTGCTTGTGGAGCTGCCCGGTGATCCAAAACTTTTGGGACCGAGTGATGACATTTACAAGGACGCACTTGCTTAACTATGTTCCAAACAATCCTTTGTGGGCCATATTCGGCCATGTAGATACCCGGATGACCCCATGTGAACCGGGAAGCAGGAAATTATTATATATGATCTCAGCGGCAGGCGTTAAAACCATCTTGAACTCTTGGATACATGAGTCAGCACCTCCTTTTCAGATGTTCTTGGAAAAATTGTCCTACATACTGAAAATGGACTGGGTGGAGGCCTCAGGTAGAAAGGAGACTCATGTCCGGAAATTTTTTCAAGTTTGGGGCAGTTTTATCCCCCTGCTCCCACAGAGAATACAAGAAGCCATTAAAGAATGTTTTAGCCTTACCACATGGTTCCAAGAGCAGATATTGATTGGCGAGGCTCCGATATAAGGGACTTAGAGATTTGATAGGTCCAGAGGTTGGGAATCATGGATTGGCATCTACAATATTGTATGGTGACCAAGGCGCCGGCCCTGTAGAATAGGAGAAATTTAGGTGCCGGATGAGGGAAGCCGCATAGATCGATCGTACGATCACAACAGGGGTTGGGGGGTGGGCCCGGAGAATGGAGCACTTGTTTGTATGTTTGTACGTGTTCTTGTTTTGTCTGAGCCTAACGTTGTAGACAGTCTTCTGGCTCTTGTGATTTGTACTATTTCTTTTTTTGTTTGCTTTATCATTCAGAGAGCCTAACGCTATAGCTGAGGTTGGAACTGACAGTGTAAAATATAAGGAAAGTAAAGATCTTTAAGTCCAATGCTCTTGAGTATCATCTATGGCTAGATAGTTATTGTAGTGATACTAGCCAGAGAGATTAGGATCATTGATCTTCTGGAAAAGACATGAGAATGTGAAGCGAAGGCTCGGACAAGGTTTAATGTGTTTAGGTTTTCTTTGAATTTTACATAAAAAAGAAAATGGGTAATGTGGAGTATGTAAGTTATAATGTACCTAAATGTTGAACCTATTGATGCAAATCTGCAAAATGTACCTCATAACTTGTAATTTTACTGTACTTTGTGTTGCCGAATAAAGACATTTTAAGAAAATTGGATCGTCCAGTTAATTACATGTGCTGCAGATTTCTTGAAATTGTATGGTAAATGTGGTTTAAATATGCAATGTCCCAGAAAATACCATTGATGAAAATTGTATCCTGAGGCCATTGTAACTTGAGGGAGCACTGTAAAAACAATCGTTGTAGGGAATACTGTGTGTTACGTTTGTAATGGTGGAATTTGGTAGGGGAAAACCAACTCAAGTGAAAGTAAAATGTTAATAACTATGAGAACATAGCAACACTGTCAGGTCAGCCACATGACATGATTTAATGGCATATGATGTAGTGGCAGATAATGATAAATGTTAGGCTAGGTAATTATCTCTGTGTGTATGGTCAACATTACCTTTTTCACTGCTAGGTGGAAGAAATGTCAAGTATTTATGAAGAGGTGGACGAAGAGTCTTACTCAAAGATAGTCCGTGAACGGCAAGATGATGACTGGATAGTGGATGACGGTAAGTTCTGCTTGTTATTAGTAGTTAACGGATGAATATATATATATTTTTTTATTACATTGCACAAATTTTGGGGGGATTTGACTCTAGTATGTTATTTCTGTAATTATTTTTTATTAAGATATACAATAATAACAGCCTGTAGTATGTTCTGTTATGTATGAGATCTTCAGATTATTTGGTCATAAGTATATTTCTGAAGGACGTGTTTTTCCTTGCTCTGAGGGTAACTGCTGAACTTTACCTGCAGTCTGGTTCCTTGGTGTCTACATGAGGTGTGAGTGTACCAGGCTGTTGGGTCTATTACAAGGCTGTATCATTGTTCTATTTTGTATGGAGCCATAGTAATTCTCTTTATTGCCGTTTTATACACTTATATAGTGCTGTTATATTCCATAACGCTGTGCAGAGATTGTCATTATTCACATTGTTCACTGCTTCCATTGGGCTGACAATCTAAATTCCAGATCAACCTATCTGTATGTTTTGGAGTGTGGGTGAAAGCCCATGCAGATGTGGGGAGAATATACGACTAAAAACCCCAAATATAGTAGAAAGTTGCTGAACTTGTACCAAGCGTGTCTAAATACAAACATCAAGGTGGTTTTTATAAGACAATGACAGAAACAGGATCATACCTACTGCTCAATGGCTGGGCAGAAAAAACATTCCCAATAGGAGGCAATAGAAGCCCCAGTGCTACAGAAGTTGCACATGTGCAGATTACTGATGATCAATTGCCCGCACACCTATCCATGAGGGGGGCAATTGCTTAGTACATAACTGCAGATCGGAAGAACCAGTTAACACCAGTATGCAGAAAAGTCACAGCACTATTCATGGGAGATTGCTCAAGTGCAGAAATACTGATAAACAACTATTTGCACGCTTACTGCCCATTATTGGGGTCTTAATATTATTACAATTGCACATAGATATGGCTACTATAGGGTGCCAGTCCTATAGTTATGTGTGGTGTACCATGCTGGCTTACAACCAATTGATGACGCCCATTCTACTCGATTCAGCAGGTTGCCCAGCGTATTCTAAGTCCCCAATACAAAATACTGACACCCCTTGCTCCCCAGTGTCACAGGGCAAAGCTCGTAATGAGATGTTTACATGCATGTTTAAGAACTTTAATACGGCTCGTTGTTGAGGCCATTTTTCAGGCTGTTTTGCTTTGATTTACAGATGGGGCAGGTTATGTGGAAGATGGAAGAGAAATTTTTGATGATGACCTTGATGAAAATGTACACCTTGACAAAGGTATATGATGCTTTTATGAACATCTAATCCTTTTGTGTGACTAAATTACATTTTGTGGCTTTTATTCCAACTTTTTTTTCCATTTTTTTTTTTGGGGGAAACTCTGCAGCTAGGTGTTAGCTCTCAGGCAATAGGTAGATATGAAGCACATTTATAACCGTGCACATAGGCAGGACGAAGTCTGACTTATTTCTTTCCTCTTTTTGCTCATTTTACTCTTGAGCTGTGATAGCATGGTATATGTTTTCCAAGCATTCCTCTCATTTCAAAGTACACATAATGGTGACCCTAAGAAATATTGTTCATCAATTCACAGCAAGCTATTATCTTAGTATATTTTAATATACAGAAGAGGTTATAGGTGTAGTTCTATCACATTGTAGCTGGCCATTGGCTTTCATTTTCCAGTGCTTAACACAGGTGTCCCTTGCCATCCATTGCTAACACATTGCTTCTTAAAGGAGTTGTCTCCCTACAGAGTTTCATAGGATGCATGAATAAAATACTCTGTCACTTCCTGGTTCAGACTGACTAGTTTGCATACAGCTCCATGCTTGTATTCAAAGCTGTGTTTTCAGTTGCTAATTAGATCAGATTATCTCAGAAGCCTCTGAAACTACTAGCAGAAGGCTTTATCTGATCCCTCAAACAAAAGCCCTAATTACAGTGCTGTTTATTTTAGATAAATCAAGCTTTTTACTGTCCAGCAGCACAGAGGCTGCTGCTACCTGTGTGATGACTTCACTCACTGCTATCACATAGAACAAACAGCAAGGGGGAGAATTGTTTACAGGTCAGTTACTGAGGGAACTGAAATAGCCAGGGAGCTGATAAATTCACTTGTATCTCCTTAAGGAAAACAGATGAACAAAGCAATATGTTTGGAAAATGTCTTTATTTTGTGTTCCCTACAATTTGAAAGCTATTCTTTGAAGTGAGACAACCCCTTTAATGTTCTGTTTTGCTTAATAATATTGGTCATTTGTTCAGTATCGGCTTGATCCATGATGGAATAGTTGTTTTTGATTTTTGTTGGATGATGAGTTTTGGCATCTCCTTACAGGGAAAAAAGGCAAGAATGCCGTTAAAGACAAAACTAACGTGAAGAAGTCTTCTGTGTCCAAACCAAGTGATATCAAATCAATGTTTATGGCTAGCGCTGGGAAAAAAACTACAGATGTAAGTTACTTATTTTTAATTATGTTTGAAATGTATTGCTTATGTGCCAAAAAGAAAAGTTGGTTATAGGGCAGGAAGTAGTAAAACAGAAAACATGGCGGCCTTCACAAGGCTTCCAGCTGCCATGTTAAGCGATCTGGGTCCCGCGATTTCGCCGCAGGGGCCCGATTAAAGTGAGGAACGGTGCGCTGCACAGTTTCTCATTGATGTAGATGCTGGGTCCATCCTTGTGTCTAAGGGGTTAAACAGAGCAGGATGACACTGGCACCATCCCGTGCTGTAATAGACAGGTGTTAGCTAATATTGGCAGCTAACACCCGCCGGATATGTAGCAGGATTGCAGCGCGATCCCACTGCAAAGCCCCTTACCAGCATTAGGACATACTTATACGTCGGTAAGGGGTAAAATGCTCTGAAATGACGTCATCTTATAGAACAAGGGACACAGGCTGGAAACAGCATGTCTGACACTAGCTTATGCTGTCCTCAGCAAGGAGGGCATAACCTATGTTATAATGTTATTTATGGCTACCTGAATATTAGTGGTTTACTTTTGTGAAGGGAGTAATTGGTGTCTTACCTATATATTTATTCTTCTTGATTTATAAATTGATGATTTTTTTTATTCAAATGATGTTTATATGCATATGTTTATTTTTCTCCTTCCTACCATTCTATATGTAATTGAATTAGATCTGTTTGCCCTTATACCCTTTTGAAGAGAATTCTGTATCATTTCTCTATTGTTGACTGTTTTATATTTTGTGTACTAGAAAAAGGCATGCATTAGTGATTAGCTACGTGTTTTTTTTATTTTATTTTTTACAGGTAATACGTAAACTAATGGTGTTTTGTCCTGTATATGTGTTTAACCTGTAAAAACTGCATAACCAATAACCGCATTGTGATACTGTAGCAAATCACTGGGAAAATACATGTAGGTGCGAAAAGAGCCTGACTAGATGGAGGAGAAGTAACCAAGACAGTTCCCTCTGGCCAGTTTTATTGGCCTCCACCATTGCTTACAAAACTTAACCTGTCAATGTGTATTCATATTGGGTTTCAGTTGAAAAAAATAAATTCCATTTAGATTTGTTTCCTTTTGATGTCAGAAGGTCAGCATAGATGGGGGTAGGGGGGTCTCCAGATGATCCAAAGGTCATCCAGTTTCTCTTCAGGCCAAGCATAAAAGGACGTAATGCTGTCCTTTGTTGCAGAATACGATGGGAAGGGTTAGACTGTATTAAATGACAGATCAATGAGGCAAGTTTAGCAGAATTTGATTGTTTTGTCAGTCTGTCACTATTCTCATGTACCATTGGTTCAACACCATATCACCAGCACTCTATAAAAGGCAAAAAATGATCAAGGGGAACATAGGAATTTTTTTCAAAACGCATGTCTGGTACTTTAGGATACATGAAAATTTGAGGGACATTTTTGATCAAGGCTGTAAAAGCCCATCCACCAGTGACAAGGTGACCTAAGTTCAGACGGGTACCCAATCTTACCCAATTTTAGCGTACTTGGTATCTGTTCATACCCCTATGTTTTTAGGAAGAGAAGGTCCCAGCTACATTCCGCTCTGATTAAAAATAGTCTGTGTGAATGGGTGGAGTGCGCAACCAAAATGGAAGCTAGTCGTTCCACCATGCAAACAGTTTCTCCTTTAATTAGGCCTTATTGCCTGCATCTTCTGTGGTGCATGTGTGGGCATAACTAGTCTCTACCTGTTTTTGCCGATTAAGCTGAGATTGTAAGTCCATCTGAAAACCCCCCAGTTTATCCTTGTAATTGTAATGACGCTGGTGAACTCCAAGCAACAACATGCAGTTCACCAGCAATCACATGCAAAGGCAATATGAAGTGTACTAAGGTGATGTTCACACGGCTTATACACGCCGTAATTGCGGGACGGATTTCACCCGCAATTACGGCATGTGTACGGGGCGGGGGCGGCAGCTTGCTGGCCCCATAGACATCCATTATCCACAGCGCGTATTCCGCCGGGATAATGTGCATGTCACTTCCTCCCCGCTCGGCGTATTCGGCGAGTGGGGAGGGGAGACGGAATCCATAGTTCTCTATGAGAACTGTGGATTACCGTAATGCCTGGGACGGATTTCAGCCATATTGGAGCGCAATACAGCTGAAATCCGTCCCAAATTAAGCCGTGTGAACATAGCCTTATAAGACTTAATGCTAGATGATTAGGCAGACGAAGAGGGGTGCATGGTTTGATGGAGATTCTTATACATTTCAGGAATGGAAGAATAATAGCAATAAATGGTCCTAACACTGTCCCTCAGAAGGTTGCCTTATAACATCATGCCCTCAAGTTTGTCCCTAAGCTAACAAATGACCTTAATACAGAAGCGGCTTTAGGGCCCAGCGAGTCCTGACCAGGGCCCACTAGAAACTAGACAAACACCAAATCTATATTTAAAAAAAAAAGAAAAAGTACAATTCACTAACAAGACTAAAACAAGAAACAAGATACATCAGACTGACACAACTGACTGACAATAGTAAGAGTAGAACCATCCAACACAGCAAGACTAAACAGGATCCAAATTTCAATACTCTGCACAGACTGCCATTTTAGCTGAGTTTTATGGAGCCATAACCAGCTGCCATGCAAGCCAGGTCAGCTAACAAGCAAAGATCCTGAGCAGTTGCCATGCAACCACTCCAAGCAAACAGACAACAAGACAGACATAACACAGACTTTTTTTTATTTTTTTATTCTACTGGTGCCCAATAAGCTGCTAGTTTGATTTTGTTACAAGATGCACAATTCCTGTATGGAATATTTCTTGCGTTTCATTGCATCAAAAACACATGTAGATAGTGTTTAAAAATGCATGAAAGGCATGAATTTTTTTTAATGCAAGTGTTTTTCTAATTAACTTAACTCTCTTCTGTGTTTTCAAATTTTGGTCATTTAAAAATGCTTATGGATTTTGGAAATTGCATGTTTTTCTTATTGTTGCTGATTTTTTTATTTTTTTTTGGTGGGTTCAAGAAAGTCAGCATGTGAATGCAGGTTTATGAACCCAGCATAATATGTTGCTTGAGGTGGAGATTTTGCACCACGTAGGTGGTCACTTTATTATAGTGGGTTAGTGTTCTCAGCTTTTTCTTGTGTTACTTCAATAGAGTGTGTCCATGCATGTGCAAGCGACCAAAACTGTTAATTTATCAATTATCAGTTTAGCTGTTAAACCTCTTTGGTGCTTATAATGATTATACAAAATCCATGTCTACATTTCACTGCTTCTCTGCCGTCCTAGATACATGCACTAATTTGTGTTGAACAGTTGTGTGAGGCACAGAGTAAGCAGTAGGCCAAGCCCTATGATCTGAATTGTGTACTCCTGGAAAAGGGCCACCAGGGGCCAATAGTAGAGCAGTGAGAGCTATATTTGGCTTCCGCAATGGGGTTATACTGTTAACATTGTTCAATATTTTTGTGGTCTGTGGATATCAAGAAGAGGGGAATGTTTTAGTAATGTGTATATTTTCTATTGTAGCAGAAAGCTGTGGACTTGTCAAAAGATGATCTACTGGGAGATTTACTTCAAGATTTGAAATCACAGGTATAATTCTGAATTGTTCCTAAACTGTTTAGTATTTTGGGAAAGAAAGTAAAATAAAATACTAGACGTGTTTGAAACATCTCATACATGTTTAAAAAAATATATAGATATATGGATATAGATATATGTATATAGATATTGTATGTACACTCACCGGCCACTTTATTAGGTACACCATGCTAGTAACGGGTTGGACCCCCTTTTGCCTTCAGAACTGCCTCAATTCTTCGTGGCATAGATTCCACAAGGTGTTGCAACGATGCTCAATTGGTACCAAGGGGCCCAAAGAGTGCCAAGAAAATATTCCCCACACCATGACACCACCACCACCAGCCTGAACCGTTGATACAAGGCAGGATGGATCCATGATTCAAATTCTGACCCTACCATCCGAATGTCGCAGCAGAAATCGAGACTCATCAGACCAGGCAACGTTTTTCCAATCTTCTACTGTCCAATTTCGATGAGCTTGGGCAAATTGGAGCCTCAGTTTCCTGTTCTTAGCTGAAAGGAGTGGCACCCGGTGTGGTCTTCTGCTGCTGTAGCCCATCTGCCTCAAAGTTCGCCGTACTGTGCGTTCAGAGATGCTCTTCTGCCTACCTTGGTTGTAACGGGTGGCTATTTGAGTCACTGTTGCATTTCTATCAGCTCGAACCAGTCTGCCCATTCTCCTTTGACCTCTGGCATCAACAAGGCATTTCCGCCCACAGGACTGCCGCTCACTGGATGTTTTTTCTTTTTCGGACCATTCTCTGTAAACCCTAGAGATGGTTGTGCGTGAAAATCCCAGGAGATCAGCAGTTTCTGAAATACTCAGACCAGCCCTTCTGGCACCAACAACCATGCCACGTTCAAAGGCACTCAAATCACCTTTCTTCCCCATACTGATGCTCGGTTTGAACTGCAGGAGATTGTCTTGACCATGTCTACATGCCTAAATGCACTGAGTTGCCGCCATGTGATTGGCTGATTAGAAATTAAGTGTTAACGAGCAGTTTGACGGGTGTACCTAATAAAGTGGCCGGTGAGTGTATGTATGTATATGTGTATATATAGTATATGTATGTATATGTGTATATATAGTATATGTGTATATATAATATAGTATATATGTTTGTGCTTATGCACTTCACAGAAAGTAAGGGTTATTTGGCTTTTGGTTGAAATTTCAAAATGAACAGAATATTTATTGATTTTTTTTTTTTTAAATGACTAAATGAGGCCATCTCTTAACTTTACAATGCACATGTCCAACTGTTCATTGTTTCAGTACTTTTTGCACAACTTGCTCATCTCTAAAAAAGAGCTTAATGGCAAAATCCACATGTTTTTGATCCTTGAATAACCCAATAAATTTAGGAGATAATTTTGAATTGGAATTTAAACAGTCTTCCTCATTATTATGTTCACAGTTTGACAACATGAGACCAAAACAACACCTTACAATTGATCAACGGTACCTTGCCATTGCAAGGCTTCAAGCAGGATGCTCTCAGACGAAAGTGGCTACTGAGCTTACAGTGTCAGAGTGTCACCAGCAGGTTGCTACAGAGAGACTGGCAGAAACACAGGCAAAGAAGTGGACGTCCTTTGGTTACATCACACACTGATGAACGCTTTATTGTAAACAATGCCCTGCAGAACCAGATGATGAATGCCTATAACTTCAGGCTTAATTAAGGAGGTGAGAGGGACCCAAGTGTCACATCAGACCATTCGTAACAGTTTACATCAGCATGGTCTGCATCCTTAACAACCGGCAATGGTATCGGACTACACAGTCAGGCACCGGCATCATCTACACTGGATGAGAGACCAGTGGGCCTCAGTGTTGTTCAGTTATGAAAGTTCATTCACTCTGAGCAGAAATGATGGCCGCCGACGATACTGGAGACGTCCATGAGAGCGCTATGCATCAACCACTGTTGTCACCAGACGAGCCTTTGGTGGTGGGGATTGGTATTACAGTATGGGCAGATGTATCTAGTCAATGCAGAGCTGCCCTATACTTTGTAAATGGTACAGTGACAAGCCTCTATTAGTTGAATAACATCCTGAATCCAGTCATTGTGTGTCTGCATGAAGAGCACAGGGCTAATTTCATCTTCATGGATGCCAATGCTGCAGCTCATTGAGGTCGCATCATTAGAAAATGGCTGTTGGAGACTGGAGTACCTCAAATGGAGTGACCTGCTCTTTCTCCTGAACCCCATAGAAAACCTGTGGGATCAGTTGAGTCGCCTTGTAGAAGCTCCTAAATCTGTACCCCTGAATCTCAATGACCTGAAGGGTGCTCTTCCAGAAGAGTGGGATGCCATGCCTCATTATCTCGACTTGTGAACAGGATGAAACGTTGTTGTCAAGTTGTAATTGATGCTCAAGGCCACATAACATGTTATTGACTCATTGTGTTTTTTTTTTTTTTTTTTTATGGTGTATACCCTCTGCTGTTGGCTTTTGTTTCATGAAATGGTTTGAGATAAGAAAATCAGCATTGCATGCTACAACTTAAATGGCTTCTTTCAGGATAAAATATCAATGTAGCACGAAATTTTTCAGTTTTCCATAAATTTCACATGAAAGCCAAATATCCCTAACTTTATAAGAGTGGTGTATCTATAATGTATTATATTAAATATATATTTTTTTTTCGGAATCTGTTTCTTCCCCCCAAAGTTTTTTGTCTGCAATGCATTTGCATTTAGTGCTTTGAAAAAGTAACCCCCTTCCCAAATTCTGCTATTTTGCTGATCTGTTATATTTAAATGTTTCAGGTCATATAAATTATTTTAAAAGAGTAATAAAGAAAACCAAAGTAAACACAAAATGTAGCTTTCAAATGATTCCTGGTTGATTTAGGAGGGTATTTATTGTGGGTGAGAGTGGTTGGTGGAGTGGTGGGCAGTGCGCTGCAGCTACTGCATGTGGATGAAAGCATGCTTGCATGGTTTAAAGGTAATACTGTGGGATTTTCAGCAAAACCATGCATTCATTATCCACTGCATGTGGCTTCAGTGTGGAGCCTTTACCCTTAGGCTATGTAATTCCAGCTGTAGTGCACGAATTACGGCTGGAATACGTCCCAGTCATTACGGTAATCCACAGATCTCATAGAGAACTATGGATTACGTCTCCTCTTCCCGCTCGGCAAATCCGCCGCGGGGGGAGATAAGTGACAGGCCATTTTCTAGTGGCGTATATGTGCCGCTAGCAATGATAGTCTATGGGCCGGCGTGGTGCCGGCTCCCGCCCCGCCCCCGTCCACACGGCGTAATTGAGGGGTGTAATTACGCCCCTCAAATAAGCCGTGCGAACCCAGCCTTATTATAAAATTACCTGTTTCAATAACAAAACAAGTTTCTTACTGCTACAAATATATAGGTCTTATTGTCCAGCTAAAATATTACCTAATTTACCGTTTTTTAATCTTCTATAGTGTATTGCCTTAGTTTTTGCTTTTTTTAAAAAAAAAAAAAAAAAAGGTAAAAGGTGTTAAAAGCATATACCACTCATGCACATGTCCCCTAATAATAAACCATTTTGGTCAAGCGTTTGCTATAACTTGTGATTAGTCTCTTGTATCACGTGGAGAATTTTGTAGCTTAATGAGAACATTTCTGCAAGAGACAGTAGGCAAGTTGGAAGGCGGTCTTTCCGCATGAACTGCCTGGTTAAGGTCTTTCCACATGGCTCAGTGGGATTAAAGTTAGGATTTTGATGTTTTGATTTATATTCCTGTTTGCCGCTTTTGCGCAAATGTGTGAAAACTGTCTTTATTGCCCATAGTAACCAATCAGAGTGCAGATTTCATTTTTCCAGAACAGTATCTGAAACAAAAGCAGAGCTCTGATTAGTTGAGCTGGGCAATAAAGGCAGTCTTACTGTTAGACAGTTTTCATACATAAGGTCCAGTATGCATAAGCCAAAACCAGGAATTTGTCTAAAACCCAGGATAGGAACATGCCTTTCATTATTCTCTCTATTGATTTGTATTCTGCAGGTCAGTCCAATTCCGGCAATTCTAAATTTATATGATTTTCTTTGTTTCACTACTAAAAATATATAAAACATATACAATTTTAGATATATATACAGTACTTGCTTGTAGGGACAGTTTAATTTGCAAAAAAACTCATGTCATGCCTTTGAAAGACAAATGACATTTTTTTTTAATGCTTACAACAGCTCAGAAGATGATCCTGAATGCATGGGAGGTTGTTTTCTTTAGTAATAAGTTGATAACGCTGCTGGTTTCCATTGGGATCTCTTCAGAAGAAGCAGGATGACATATCGGGGATACTGCAGCCCTTTTACATTTTTTAAATAATGATTCTCCTTTTAGACAAAACAAGCACCTTTAGGCCGTGTTCACACGGCTTATTCACGGCGAATTTGTGAGCCGGATTGCGCTCGCAAATCCGGCGTGAATAAGGGGCGGGGCCGGAGCGCGGCGAGGGCGCCGCTCCCGGCCCCATAGACTGTCATTATCTACGGCGCGTACGCGCCGTAAATAATGTGCATGTCACTTTCTCCCCCCGTGGCGGATTCGCCGAGCGGGGAGGAGCGACGGAATCCACTGTTCTCTATGAGAGCAGTGGATTACCGTAATTACTCCGACGGATTGGCGCCGTACTGCAGCGCAAATCCGGCGCGGAGTACGGCGCCAATCCGCGGACAAATAAGCTGTGTGAACGAGGCCTTACTTTAAAAAAAAAAAAAAAATGTATTTAGAAAATATTTTTTGAGACATAGATTTTCTTTCTTCTTTTTTTCCCCCTTCTTTTCCTAGTACAGACAGGCGGGCCAAGCATTTGGCCCGCCTGTCTGTTCTACCTACTCCAAGATGGAGATGGCGAGCTATGCGGTTGCTTGTTGAACACTCATGATATGGGAAATACTGGACTATTGGTAACAAAATGCAAGTAACAAGTTTGTAACATACTGAATGTTGTGTTGCAGAATTTTAATAAATGAAACGACTGTATATTGTTGCATTATACTTACCTGTTACTTATCTAAATACGTGGATTGAACGGAGTAGAAGGACCTCCGCTGTACAGGTTGTTTGTGGTTCAGATATGCAATTTAATTACTGCCATCACATTTGAATGAATAATACAAGGAGGGCCATTGATTTGATAAACATAGTGAACAGGGGTGGTAAGTCAGCTTTGATGCTTAGTGTAGATGCCAAAAAGGCATTTGATTGCCTTAATTGGGCTTATATGTTCGAAACGTTGAAAACGTCTGGTATTACAGGTCCTTTTGTTGGTGTGCTTTATTCCCATTATATGGCTGCAATTTGACTTCCCCACGCTGTCACTCACAATACACATAAAAAATGGGACCATGCAGGGTTGTCTTCTCTCACTCCCCTATTTTTTTGCTTTATGCATTGAACCCCTGGCCGCAGCTATCAGACTACATGAAGATATTCAAGGGGTTTGCTTAAAAAATATAGAATAAGATTTCTTTATTTGCTGATGATATCCTTTTGACCTTATCTATCTCTTTAGTTAGCTTACCTAATTTACATGCTCTATTAGGTCAATTGGGAGCTTTATCAGGATAGAAAATTAATACCTTGAAAACAGAGGCTTTGCCAGTCTTCCTCCCCATCAGGTTTCCCATCTTAAACTGAACTATAACTACCGTTGGAAAGTAAACGCTCTGAAATACTTGGGGTTATACTTAACCCCTTCATATTTTTCCTTATATGGGTATCATCTTTCTAGGCCACAGGTGTCAAACTGCGGCCATCCAGCTGTTGGGAAACTACAACTCCCATCATGCATTTGTATAATCTAGAACAGTGGGCATGATGGGAGTTGTAGTTCTCCGAACAGCTGGAGGGCCGCAGTTTGACACCCCTGTTCTAGGCTTTTCGCTGAAATAAAACGTTTGTTAAATAATTGGAATAATTTGATTTCCCTCTTTGGTCGAATAGCAGCAGAAATGACAATTTTACATAAACTAATGTACCTTTCTGAGACCCTGCCAATCCCTGTGCCCCTTGAGATCTCTGCAATCGTCCTAAAAGCATACTTCTGGCAAGTAGAGCCAATGGGGGCCCTGGCGGTCCCTGACCTCGTCAAGTATTACTGGTTGACTCAACTGCGAAATATTCCTGCGTGGTCCTGTTTATTTGCTTTTTCTCACTTGATGGCAGTTGAGAAACTGTGACTAGCTCCAGCTCCCCCTAATTCTCTCCTGTGGTCCACTACATATGTTAAGCCAAGTGCTCAGTTGTTACACGCCATGACACTTACAAGGGCTATTTAGAGGAGCGGTTACAGGAGTTCAGCCTTTGTTGAGATGCTTCTCCGATAACTTCTTTTTTGTTTCACCCGCTAATGATGGATGCACTTACGGATCAAAGTATGAAACCGTGGCTTGAGTGTAGGTTATTTAGGTTTGCAGATGTGGTGGACTACAGGACTAGGAAGCTTATTCCATTCTCGGACTTGCACTTTACACACTGCCTTTACATTCTCGGACTTGCACTAATCTACAAATTACTCATTTCGTGCAGACTGTAATGGTGTCCCAAGCAACGGCTTTTGAGAAACTGTGTAGAACGGAAGTGTCTGTCAAGGGCTTAATATCCAATATTTATCAAATGCTGATTGCTTCACTCTCAGATTCCCCATTGATTCATGCATACATGACTAATTGGGAAGAATATTTGGGCTCTCCACTGCCACAGGAAAATTGGCAGAAGATTTGGAGACAAGCGTTGTGTTCTTCTATGTCCGTTCAACACAAGGAAAACCAGTATAAAATATGATGTATTGGTACCAGACTCCCACTTTACTACATACACTGAACTGAATAAAGATATCCTGAATAGATGTCGGAGGTGTGATGCGTTGAATGCTACTCTCCAACATATCGTTCGGGATTGTAATCTCGTTAAATCCTTTTGGAAACCGGTTAAAGGGCTGGTTGTTGAATTTACGCCGGTTAGGGTTCCATTAACTCCACAGACCTACTTAGTGAATGTTCCTTATCCTCAAGATAGGTCGACTGTTCCTATATATCCTAACAGCAGCTAAGTGTTTAATTGCTAAGTTCTGGAAGCAAAAGTCTTATTGATTTATGCAGCCAAGTTAAGAAGGTTAGGAATCTGGAATATCTCACGGCCCTTCTTAATAATAGATTAGAGGCCTTTGATGCAATTTGGAAACCCTGGGATACCTTCTCTATTCTGAATGATCTGTAGCACTATCTTACGGATACTATATACAACTGTATTGGCAATTTTTGCCTTTACTGTTATATCCTTACGTGTCTTGTCTTTTGTACGTTTCCTATTTTACATTACTGATTGGATACTAATACTGAAAAATGTTACTTGATGAGTATCTCTTGCTTTGTTATTCCTTTGATACATTTTTATTTTATCTTTTGTAATTCTTTTTCTTTGGTACATTTCTTGATCATGTTGATTGTAACTGATTAAAACTTACTACTATATTCATTTGACATGTAATCCGATCTGTTTGGAAAAATTAATAGAATTCAGTTTAAAAAAAAAAAAAAAAAAGTGGTACCATTAATACTTATACATTGCTCCACAAATAATGAATCGTCACACTTTGATGGAAAATGAAACATTTGGCTCATGAGTAATTGCAGTGCAGTTTTTCTTCCTTTTTTTTTCTTCTAAAAAGTGGAAGAAAAAAAGGAAAGCTAGATACATTTGATATAGCTGGAATCATGCTGACACCCAAAATAAAATTACCATATCGTTTACACTGAATAAGAGTTATATAGAAATAGAATCCTCCAAAAAGGAGCCGTTGCATTTTCCTCCTTGCTATTCCACCCCTACAACGAATTTTTAAATGTTATGATCATTTACACTAAACTGGAGTCAGTGATCTATGGTTAGAGCTGTACACAAGTAGCTTGTCCCTGTGTTAATGGAGCTGTTGTTATAGTGCACGATGGAGGTAAAACTTTGCTTTTCTTCTAGAGATGTGGTTGGTAACTAGAGAATCTTGTGATTTTTTTTTTTTCTTTTCAAAAACTGCTCTAACATGAATCAAAATCAGAAGATGATAATATGAGGGAGGATGATAATAATGAAAAAAATTAATAGAAAGAGACCTATTTAACAGCAAAAGTGGCACTAAAATAATTTGTGTAATGGTGTTACTTTTCCGAGACATAGTTAAAAAATAATTAAATAAATAAAATAAAAATATACATAGATATATAATTAATTATTCTTTTTAATATACATATACACAAGGAAGTGTGTGTGGTGTGTGTGTGGTGTATATATATATATATATATATATATACACATACACACACACACACATCTCCTTGTGTATATGTATATTAAAAAATAATATATATGTAATTTTTTTTAATATACATATACACAAGGAAATGTGTGGTGGGGGGTGTTTTATTATAATATATATATATATATATATATATATATATATTACATACATACATACATATACAAGGAAATGGCAGCACCGCCAAGAATCATCAAATTTATGGGTCACAGGGGCAGGGCTATAAGTTGAGGTTAGGGATGCTAATTTTTTATTTTTGATTCAATTTTATTTATTTTTTTTTTTTCCCCTTCTCTACACTAGTTTATATATTTTGCCCCCTTCCCCCATTTAGCTCAGAAAAATAGGAAAAGATTTACTTTGTGTAGTGTTTCACATCATTTTAATGAAAAACATGGGGCCAGTGATGATAATAATAAGTGAACGCCAACAGAATTTATGCCCACCAAAGTCCCAAATATATTGGAAGCACTTAGCAAAAAGGAAGTGTCTTGGATCCATAAGATCCAAACATTATCCCTTTTGGGGTCTTAATGAGGCAGTATAAATTATTAGGGATTGATATAATAAACCGTGTTTTTCTTTTTTGTGTATATTATAAGATTATTTGATTTTAGAAATTCCTTTACAATGGATTTAGTTATATGGATATAATTAGAGGAGGTTTGAATCCAGCTAGTGGTGAGATAAAAAAAAAAAAAGGGATTTTCGACGTGTTTTAAATTTTTTTTTTCCTTTCTTAAATATATTTATATGTTCTAAACTGATAATTGTATAGATGTTTGTAATTGTATTTTAGAAAAGTTTTAGGATTTATATATTTATGCTTTTTAGAATCTCTTAATGTGTATTTTAAGCATGTGGATAATTGTGCTACTAGGATAGATTTTCACCTGTTTGTGAACCTGATGAAGTGCTACTATTTAAGGAGGATAGATTACCCATTTGTCTATGAACCTGATGAAGTGCAGTCAGCACGAAACGCCTGATGCATAGATCGTTTGCATTCAATAAAATACCTCTATGTTGGAGTAGCCTGCACTTTTTTGGCCACTAGATGCGCAAAACCGTTTCTTTCCAGCCAAAAAAGCTGGGAGCGGTCTGCTAAGAATTTGCAGCAGTTCTGTTGTCTTTCTTATTTAGAGAGGGGGGTGTGAGCTACTGCTCAGCAATTAGCTGCACCTGTTTATCTTTCCCAAGTAGCATAGGGGCCAGTATTGCCCCCTACTGGGTTCAGTCCAGTCCAACCATTAAGATGAGCATGGCCTTATGCTGTGTTTTTCTTATTTAGCTCAGTGCATGTGTGTATATGTGTGTGTATATGTAAGTAATATATGTGTGAGTACATATGTGAAAAAAAGTGTGTGTGTGTGAATATATATATATATATATATATATATATATATATATATATATATATATATATATATCTATATATATATATATATATATATATATATATATATATATGTGCAAGTTCTCCCACTTAAAAAGATGAGAGAGGCCTGTAATTGACATCATAGGTAGACCTCAACTATGAGAGACAACATGAGAGAACAAATCCAGAAATCACATTGTCTGATTTGGAGAGAGTTTATTTGCATATTATGGGGGAAAATAAGTATTTGGTCAATAGCAAATGTTCATCTCAATACTTTGTTATATATCCTCGTAAAATGCCTGGACTCCAGACATTGCAATGTAATAAATCATCCTAGAGATCTGTACAGCTGCTGTTGTTTTCAGTCTAGTCATTGATTAGATGGGGCACGTGGGCATCCACTCCTCAGTGGAGGGCTGGACAAGGTATGTTAGGGCTTGATGTCCACCAATGTAAGTCAGAGCATTTTCATTGACTGACAGCGAACAAAGATCTTGATAATGATGAGGTATTGAAACACAAAAAATGAGGTTAAAAAATGTAACCATACAATGATTGTACTTTTTATGACCGAAGTTCTATGCTGATCGATTTATATATTTATACCAGTGCCTAATATCCACAGATATATGTAATGCTAAAATGCTTGCTGCTCTGTGTAGACACTTGAAGGTGCTTCAGAGCCTAATGCATAATTTGTTATTGAGTTCCGTGGATCAAAGTTATAGGGTAACCTAAAAAATTCTCTAGTAGTGGTTGCAGGTATTCCAAAATGTTATGACTTTACCCACAATGTAGTACATTTGTAGGACTTTATTAGAACAAAAAGTTTAGCGACATTAATGTACATATTGAAAATATAAATATACATTAGAAATTGCACACAACTTTGGACATGTTTAAATGGAAAAAAAAATACACACAAAGAAATTACAGAAACCAAAATGGTGTACAATGATTTGACTTTTGAGGATAACCAGCTTCTATTCTGGCAAATTTGAGCTGTTCTTGTTTTACACAGAAGGCCATTTTATTTAAATGGCTTTCAAGTAAGACTACATGTCCCCTGTAGCTGCTGCAGATGTTTGGTTGTCTACGGTTTCTGCTGGCCAAATCAGTTTTTAGCTAAGCAGTGCTTAATGAGACAAGCTGTCCTGGATATAGGCTAGCTATTATTCTTGGTGGGATCAGGAGCTTCTTAATTAAGGTGGTGTTTGATGGTAGCTTTGTAACGTGTGTGTTGTTGTGTTTTTTTTTTTTTTTTTATAACTTTATGAAATTTAATTTACTTGCATTTCTGTATTTTAGATTAGCAGGAATTATATGGTGTTTAAGAAACCGATACAAATGGGACAAATGCCAGTTAGACATTAGAACAACCATAAAGACCTAGGTTATCCTAATTTGTTCCCTCTTTTTGGTGGCTTTAGTCTTCATGCCCTTAGATTTTGCCTGCAAGTGTTAGGTACAGTTCAGGACTATTAAAGAAAAGCTCTACCTTGTATTTCCATCCTGAGGACGGAAAAGGCCGTTTCTAAAGCAATATTACTGTCTTTAATGAAAAGTTAACTGTTGAAAATTTCCCCAAGGCCATTTTGACTGTGTAGTTGTATTTGCTGAAGACTGGACTTGCACATGGTGAATTATGTTGTGTGTTCTGTTTTTCTCCCCCTTTTTATAGCCAATGCAGTTCACTCCACCACCAATAATCACACTGAAGAAGAAGAGACCTGCAGGGGCACCTCTTAACCCCTTTTCTCTGCCTGCTGCATCTCCACCTTTAAAGGTAGCAATTAAAAAAGATTTTGTAAGTAAGAATGTCCGTTTCCACTTTTTCTTAATGTTTTATTTATTTTTTAAATGTTTTTGAATAGACTCCTACTGTCAGAAAACCCCTTCCAGTACCCAAGCAGGAATATGACTTGACTCCTAAAGCATCCAGCTGCAGCTCCACAAAAAAAATTGAGTTAAATCGAGACTCTGACATCAATACTGCAAGTGTTACTAAATATGGAAGTGTGGTTAAGGTGGAAGAAACCTCAAAAGGTATTGCAACGCATACAAAGAATGTATGATCTGTACTTCCGCTACTCGCACAAATTTAGGGATATTTGGCTTTTGGCTGACATTTCAGCATGAACATAACATTTCTTGAACATTTTTAAAATGAGCAAAATAAGACCATCTCTCAACTTTAGAATGCACATGTCCAACTGTTCAATGTTTCAGTACTTTTTGCACAACTTGCTTAATGGCAAAACTCACAACAGGTGTTTGATCCCTGAATGGCCCAATAAATTTGAGAGAACAATTTGAATTGGAATTGAAACAATCCTTCTCATGCTGTTCACATTTTGATGTCATGAGACCAAGATAACACCTTTGGGAGGCTTTAAGCAGGATGCTTTCAGACAGAAGTGGCCACTGAGCTTACAGTGTCACAGTGTGTCATCAGCAGATTTCTCCAGAGATACAGAAAGACTGGAAGAGTAACAAAGACAAAGAAGTGGACTATATCACACACTGATGACCCCTTCATTGTAAACAGTGCCCTGTGGAACCAGATGATAAATACCACGTTTTAGGAAGCTGAGAGGCAACCAAGTGTCCTGTGTGACCATTTGTAACCGTTTACATCCGCGTGCTAGACGGCAGTCAAGGGTATCTGACCTCTCTGATGCATAGTGCTCTCCTTGATGTCTCCGGCAACTTTTGCGGCCATCTTTTCTCCACAGTGAATTTACTTTCATCACTGAACAGCACTGAGGACCACTGGTCCCTCGTCCAGTGTAGATGCTCCCTGGCCCATGCAAGATTATAGCTGGTGGTGTGGTCCGTTTGTCTAGCACGCAGATCACGCTGATATAAACGGTTATGAATGTTCTGAAGTGACTCTTGGTTGCCTCTCACCTCCCTTAAGCTGCCTGGAGTTTGTGTGGCATTCATCATCCGGTTCCACGGGACATTGTTTTCAATGAAGCGGACATCAGTGTTTGATGAAGTCCAAGGACGTCCACTTCTTTGCCTTTCTGTGACTCCTCCAGTCTCCGTATCTCTGTTGCAATCTGCTGATGACACTCTGTGACTCTTAAGCTCATTGGCCACCTCCGTCTGAGAGCATCCTGCTTGATGCCTCGATATGGCGAGGTACTGTTGATCAGTTGTAAGGTGTTCTCTTGGTCTTGTGATGTCAAAATGTTAACATCATGGTGAGGAGAACTGTTTACATCTCAATTCAAATAGCTCCTTTAAATTTATTGGGTGTTTCAGGGATCAAACTCCTGTTGTGAATTTTTCCTTTAAAGAGAACCAGTCATATAGGTTATGCCCCCCCTTGCTGAGGAGAGCACAAGCTAGTGACAAACATACTATTTCCAGCGCTTTTTGT
This sequence comes from Phyllomedusa bahiana, assembly GCA_025379985.1. Classification (NCBI taxonomy): domain Eukaryota; kingdom Metazoa; phylum Chordata; class Amphibia; order Anura; family Hylidae; genus Phyllomedusa; species Phyllomedusa bahiana. The sequence continues at coordinate 7,332 of JAODAL010008278.1, read as the reverse complement.
CCCTCATTCTGTAAGATGCTGCAGTTTTAGAGTATTTAATGCTGAAATCTGGCAGTTTGCAGCCTGAAAAAGAGTCCAGCTTATTCATGAGCAAGTATTAGCCCCGCCCACCCAAGGCTAGCCCCATCCACCTGGCAGTTATTCACGTTTCCACCTAGTCAAAGTAATAGGTTAATCAGTTGTGAGGTGGGCGGGTCTTGAATTAAACGGGCTCTTTTCATGCAGAACAGGCTGCAAACTGCCAGATTTAAGCATTATATGCTCTGGAACTACAGCATCTTACAGAATAAGGGACACAGTGCTGGAAACAGCAGGTCTGTCCCTAGCATGTGCTGCCCTCTGCAAGGGGGGTGTAACCAATTTGACAGGTGCTCTTTAAGCTATGTGTTAGAGATCAGCAAGTTGTGCAAAAAGTACTGAAACATTGAACAGTTGGACATGTGCTTTCTAAAGTTAATGGGATTTGTCACTAGGAAGATTAGCTTTCAACGCAAACAGTGGTTTCTATGGTAACCTGCACACCTTATATGACTGAGAGCAGGAGTGATGTCATCCCAGGGATGGAGCTCTGACAGAGCAGGAGATGTTATCTTTAACACAATTATAGATAACTCCTTGCTTCTCAGTGCTCACAGCTCTTTTATCTTTTGTGTACAGCAGCTAATCTTGTTTAATGTAATTAGTTCACTCACTGCTCAGTCCTATCAATCTGTCGCCAGGTATGACATCACTCATGCCCTCCGCTAATCAGATAACAGGTATACTGGTTACCATAGAAACCACTTCTTGTGTTGAAAGCTAATCTTCCTAGTGAGAGAATGCCTTTAAGAGGTGATCTCATTTACTTTTAAAAACATTCTAGAAATTTTGTGTTCATCCTGAAATATCAACCAAAAGGCAAATATCAATAACTTTTTGTGAGCAGTGTATATTTTACTAAATAGAACCAAAGATTTTTTCCTTTCAATTCTTCTTTTTTTCTTTCCTGCACATGAGCCATCTTGCCTGGGCTGCTTTATTAATAGCAGTTCAGAGGTTTAGTTTACAGCAGCCACAAGATCCAAAGGAATCGCTAGTCTGGAGATGACTTATTGATTTCTGTGGGTTGAGTGCAGAAGTTGTCGCTGTATACAATAAAAACTATGCTTTAACCTGACGAAAATGAGCGGTTACCGAGCTCCAGGAAAATAAAAATATTGGTCCTTTTTTTTTTTATTTATTTAATCCCTTACCGATATTTGATGTACCCATACGTCCTGGTTGGGAAGGGGTTCACGCACTTTGATGTGGGAGTCTGTCGGTTCTGAGCTTGAAAGATCGCGGCATGGGACCTTGCGGGATATTACCGGCAGCCTCATGCTACATCACCCGCGGCCGAGTGCGCTCCTGCCGCTGGTGATTAACCCCTTAGCTGCAGTGTTGTATTGTATCGCCGCATCTAAGACAAAGGCAGAAGGAGTGAGCTCCTTCTGTTGTCTCCTCTCTGGACAGCTCGGGTGTGTAATAAACACGTTCGGGCTGTCTGGGACGTCACCATGCCTGGCAATGCATTGTGGGCATTGCCGGACATGGTGAGTGACAGTTGCCATGGAGACCAGGCAGAAATGCTGTTTACTTATCTCTTTTTTATCAGTGAAATGAAGATCACTTATACAAATCCCCAGTGGGGAAAAATGGAAAAAAAAAAAAAAATGTGAAAAAATAAAAGTAAAAATTAATAAAACGCAAACCCGCTCGATGAACACCGTAAAAAAAACAAAAACACAGTCACAGAATTGCGATTTTTGCTCATCCCGCAGCACATAAAATGGAATAAAAGACGATAAAAAAAAGCCCGTACATAGCTCTGTATATATGGAAAAATAGAAAAGTTATGCCTATCGGAAGATAGTTGTGTTAACAAGTCACCTGTCAAAATACTGGTCAGATTCTGAATCCAAAGCTGCATTGTCTGAGTATTTTGACGTGGTTTTGAACGTAGATTTTAGGTTGTTTTTTTCCCGCTAGATTTACAGTCAGAAAATGGTTCCCCTTCATCTTTATGGGATTTGGACAGCATATACTTCTAAAACACTTGGCGTATTGCGCCATGTGAACTTACCCTTCTACATTGATAGAAAATAAGTACTTTGTTGCATTTTGTAATCTCTGTGATGACTTGCTTTGAATTTCTGATGCCTGTAGCAAAGCAGTTCGCTGTACATCTAAGGCACATGTGTCAAACACAAGGCCCGCGGGCTTGTGTTATCCGGCCCGGCACATTTTTCCGTTCAGCCGCCGCAGCGCTTACTGAGAGCCGCGAAATGTCCGCTGCAGCGCTTTCTGAGTGAGAGCCGCAAGCTGACCGCCGGCAGCGCTTACTTAGTAAGCGCTGCGGCGGCCATTTCGCGGCTCTCACTGAGTAATCCTGACTCAGTGGGAGCCGCAAAATGACTTCTGCAGCGCTTACTATGCTGCTGCTATAGCCCTCCTACTTTGCGTGGTCCCGTCTTCTGCGGAGGGGCGGCGCCCCGGGGGGTTACCTGTGGTGTGCCCCCCGTCCCCGCACGTTCCTTCCCATTCTGGGGCCCGGCCTGATTTCTGACCCCGGACCCGAAAAATAGAGGCCTGGGCCAGGTGGCCCAGACCAGAAGTCAGCCCCCTGCTTCGTACTGTTTCCCCTCACCTCCCTCCCGATTTAGGTGGGCAGGCCCCTGCCCCCACAGTTTTTAAAAAGTTTTTTTTTTTAAATTTTTTTTATGATTTTTTTAAAATTGACAGGTGTTTGTGGCCACTGTCCCATAGTTGTTGTCAGCACGCGATTAAGGGCTTTTTTTAAACCCCCTTCAGACCTTGGATTTTTGATATGCCCAGGTGGTTTGGGGGTTAACGCCCTGGTGTTGCATATGCCAGGGGGTTTTGGGGTATTAACTTTCGGATGTTGCATATGCCCAGGGGGTTTGGGGGTTTTAAGTATGGATTTTTGCATATGTCCGGGGTTTGTTTGGGGGTTAAGTCCCTGGTGTATGAAAAACCCTGGTGATTGTGTAAACTGAAAAAGAGTTTGTGGATCGTGCGGTTGTCCATGACACCCTGCAGACGCCCCGCCCAGGATCATCCAGGGGGGGCGGGTGGTTCCCCCCCAATTGTAACGACCTTGATCGTGTTTTTTAAAGCAAAAAACAGGAGGAGCGACTCCACCTTGTTTGTCTTGCTAGCACCCGACGTCATACACGTTGCAGCTGTGTGTGTGACAGACAGCACGGAAGGGGTGAAAATCCCTTTTGGATTGTCTGTGACGTCCCCATGAGTGTCATTTTAAAATTTAGAGCCCAAACACTGCAGAAAGTGTGTATTGATTTCTTTTTTAAAAATGTTTTTCCCCATCGAAAAAAAAAGGTAAAAAAAGGTAAAAAATAAAAAAAAAGGTAAACACAAAAAACAAAAAAAATAAAAAAAAAACCCTTTACACCCCCTTTTATCCTTTACAACGCAATCCCCCAAAATAATATAAAAAATAAAGTCCCATATTTGGTATTGGCGTGCGTCGCCCTGCCATAAATCGTCATGTTAATTTAAAACCCACCGGGTAAACCCCTTTAAAAAAAACCTTGTTTTGGTTGCCCTCAAAGGACTAATTATAACGAAATACTGTATAAACGTGGATACTTCTTAATGGGTTTGTTTAAGGGCTTGTTCCCGACGTATTTGTGACCCCGTTTTAGCAAAAGGAATTACAATTGTCAGTGTGTTAACATTGGTTCAATGGAAAAAGCGATCGCTTTTAAGGGGACGTGTGCGTTTTTTGGAGTCTCCTGCGCTGCGCTTTTCGCCCCGCTTTAAAAATTGAATGTAAATTTTATTGCTTTTTTGAAAAGTGAAAGCCATGAAGAAAATGGAGTCCGCTTTTGGCATGTTAAAAAAGCGTCCCACCCCGGGTAGTTCAGCTGCGCTTTGCATCCTAAAAGCGGATGCAAAAAAGCCAGGGCAGCTGAGGGGATCGCGGGGCGGCCGGCTGAAGCTGTGAGGGTGAGCGGGGCAGGAGAGAGGAGGTGCGGGAGGAGACTATGAGAGGAGGTGCGGGCAGGAGACTATGAGAGGAGGTGCGGGGGAGATATGAGAGGAGGTTCGGGCAGGAGCCCGAGAGGAGGTTCGGGCAGGAGCCCGGGGGGTTCGGGAGGAGCCCGAGAGGAGGTCGGGCAGGGGCCTGGGGGGTGCGGGCAGGAGCCCGAGAGGAGGTGCGGGAGGAGCCCGGAGGAGGGGCGGGGGAGGAGCCTGAAAAAGGAGGTGCGGGAGGAGCTAGAGGGGTGGGCGGGCCGAGAGGGGTGCGGGAGGGGTGAGAGGAGGTGCGGGCAGGGGCCGAGAGGAGGTGGGGGGGGGCCTGAGAGGAGGTGGGGGGGGCCTGAGAGGAGGGGCGGGCAGGAGCCCGAGAGGAGGTGGGGCAGGGAGCCTGAGGGAGGTGCGGGAGGGGCCCGAGAGGGGTGCGGGCAGGAGCTGAGAGGGGTGGGGCAGGAGTGAGAGGGGGTGCGGGGAGGAGCCCGAGGGAGGTGCGGGCAGGAGCCTGAGGGAGGTGCGGGGAGGAGCCCGGGGGGTGCGGGCAAGCTGAGGGAAAGGGGGGGCAGGAGCCAGAGGAGGGGGGGGCAGGGCCCGAGAGGGGTGCGGGCAGGGACTGAGAGGAGGTGGGGGGGGCCTGAGAGGAGGTGGGGAGGAGCCTGGAGTGGTGGGGAGGAGCCTGAGAGGAGGTGGGGCAGGAGCCTGAGAGGAGGTGCGGGAGGACACTATGAGAGGAGGTGGGGGCGGGAAGAGAGGAGCGAGAAGTGAAACCATTGCAAAACGGTCGTAAACGTTTAAAAAGATGCAATACGGATCAGAATAAAGTTCAATGTTGGTTTTTCGGGTCCCCTTTCTGGTGGTTTTTGCTATCAAAAAAAGGATCGTAAAAAAGCATCAAAAAGTCGTTTGTGAACAAGCCCCAACTGTTAAGGAGACTGTCATTTTTACGTTTTAAATTATGGGCCCTTTAAGGTCCCCCATGAGGTGATGTGGCCGGTGAAAACGAGTTTGCACCCTGATCTAAAAGGGTTGTTCACATTGTTTTTAAATCCCTGTTCAGCGCTTTTTAATCCGTTGGGGACCCACAGGATGAACCCCCGAGCGGCTCTAAAATTGCAGTGATTTTTCCCTCGGGTATGAGGAAAAAAAACGATCGTTCCATGGAGATTGCGTGGTGTTTCTATAGTGCGCTCGGGTGTTTTGAAAGAATTTACATGCATTTCTTTCAAAGATGGAGCTGACAGGCAGGAGGGGAACCCCGTGTTAACAAGCCCTAATTAATAAAAGTACTTCAGATAAGTTAGTATGTTTACAGCTTTGTACATTTCTATTGCTAGACATGCTCAGCTGTAACGTTTGGCTTTTCACTGCTCAATTCCAGTGGCTACTGTGCATTTGTTACCAAAAGATTACTTTTGTACAGCTCAGTAGAAAAGTACTGGAAATTGTGTGTTCTGTCAGTGTCTCTCAGTCTGTAGATTGATGTGCACTGTCGATCAGCCAAACAACAATTGTGCAACACAGAGTTGTACCTGGTTGTACCTCTACAATATGGCATACCAATGTGAAATAGCCTAAAAGAGAGAGTATGGCTCCGAAGCAGACTGTTTTACTTATTAAGCATTCTAATAGTATGTGCATTAGAACTAAGGTCGTGTATGGGGGTTGAGAGAGTTTCCTGTATGCCTGTTGTGGTGCCTGTACTAATAAACCCCTGTATAGAAATAAACCCAAAAGGAGAAACCTAAAGAAACATGGAAAAAATATGTACTTGAAGGAGTTTTGCCACAAAGTCATTTCATACCTCCTTTATCCAGCCTCAGCTTTGTGTGCCAAAAGGGGCGTGTGTGTTTGTTTGAATTGCTTTCATGTAGTCAGCCGGTTGACTCACCCGGGGGTTTCAACGTGAGTTCACTTTGTTTGAGAAAATTTTGTTTATGTTAAGAGCTGCGAGTAGTTAAAAAGTAGCTGAATGGTCAGATTTTGTCTTCCAACATGAGGGTCCTAAGTTCAACTCCCTTCAGGAGCCAAACATGGATTTTTTTTGTCTCAATACACACACCTGATTTAAGTTTTCTTTTTCCTTTGTGTACTGTTTGACTAATTACTAAGGAGTACAGATGACAGGAGTCGAATGACAGCACCTGGGGTTATACACTTGCTCAGCAGTGAGTGTGTGTGATTACTAAAGAGGGAAGAGACTGACAGCAGCTGTCTGAGGAGAGGTGATCTCTGAGCATGTGCAGCCAGGACTGAGGAGCTCTCATCCCTTGGAGATGAGCTGTTTGCTATTGATCACCAAGGCAGCAGCTAAAACAAAAATGGTAGAGAATTTTTAATAATGATGAATGGTGAAACCCTTTAAATGTCTTTAAGAATTAAATCTACCAGTAACCAAGTACTTGCTAGAATCCTAAAACCTGGTTTAGCCACAATTTTTTCAAATATAACTAGTTGGAACTCCTCAAATGTTTACATGTGAACTACAAGATTTATTCAAAACAACTCTTCCAATTTGTTGTTTCAGAAGATGATGATGATGATGACAGGGGTGAGTTTGATGATGGAGATTTCGATGAACCTATGGAGGAGGATAATGTTGATGTAAAAGCTGACATGAGCACAACTGTTAAGCTGGAACCAGATATTAAAAAAAGAGGTGAAAGAAGAAATAGATGAAAAAACCGCATATGTAAGTAATATAAAATTTATGCACAAATATTTTTTCTCACCTGCAAATTATTAACTTTATTTACCATCACTATATAATTCGGATTAATGATTTTAAAACTGTATGTGTGTGTGTGTATGTGTGTGTGTGTGTATGTATGTGTGTGTATGTATGTGTGTGTATGTATGTGTGTGTGTGTATGTATGTGTATATGTATGTGTGTGTGTGTGTGTGTGTATATGTATGTATATGTGTGTGTGTATATGTGTGTGTGTGTGTGTTGTGTGTTGTGTGTTGTGTGTGGTGTGTGTGTGTATATGTATGTGTGTGTGTGTGTGTGTATATGTATGTGTGTGTGTGTATATGTATGTGTGTGTGTGTGTGTGTGTATATGTGTGTGTGTGTGTATATGTATGTGTGTGTGTGTGTGTGTATATGTATGTGTGTGTGTGTATATGTATGTGTGTGTGTGTATATGTATGTATATGTGTGTATATGTATGTGTGTGTGTGTGTGTGTGTGTGTGTGTGTGTGTGTATATGTGTGTATATGTGTGTGTGTGTGTGTGTGTGTGTGTGTGTGTGTATATGTATGTATATGTGTGTGTGTGTGTATATTAAAAAATATTA